>JANHFX010003522.1:50025-65382 GCA_027560015.1 Chloroceryle amazona | reverse complement strand
TGGTCCTCAAAAAACTATATGACAAATTTTAGCCCTTAAACAGATAAAGTATTAAAAACCTTTAAAGTGAACAAATACGGATTCGACCACCTCTGCCCCATGCTTTTGCCGAAGGCTCTCCGGGGCCTCAAGCAAAACGCTGGGAAGATGTTGAAGGAAAATGTCTTTGCTGCACAGACAGTGAAGTTGCGCTCTGATTTACCCTCCTCCATCCCACGTCACGCAACTAATTGCCACCTTTTTGCCCCATTTCCTTCCCAAGGGGCAACAGGATTTCTGAGAAAGAATCCCGACAGAGGATTGATCCAGGGATCAATCCTTGTGATGCAGCAGTGAACAGAAGGCACTCGGCACACACCTTGGAGGCCCCAAAGTTCCAGGTCCTGGCGAATCTGCTCTTCAAAAAGAGCAGCGATGGGAAAGAAGGAGGTGGAGGATGACTCTGCTACCAGGGACCTCACCGTCCTCCCCGGTGAGGGTGGATCGATGCGTAAAGAATATCTTAGGATACCTTCAGAAGCTGTAATTGTGATTAAAGTCCAGAAGAGGAGCTTGCACAAGCTTGTCATGAAGAAAGGCACAGAAAATTTTAGAGCCGCTAAGACTTGGTTATTGGAGCGCTCTGAAGTGAGGTGCAGGAACCTCAGAATCTTTGAGAACCATGGCCCAGGGCTTCAGATCTAACAAATACCCTCGAAGAAGTCTATCAGTATTTGATTTGGGTTTTAAGCCTAAATACCTGGAAAAATAAAAAAAAAAGGAAGGAAAATCACGGGCAGAATCCATGCTAATGACATTATGTGCAAGTGTTTCCTAAAGAAATGGGTTGGAAAGAACTGACCACAACCGGGCACCTATCCTAAGTTCCTAATCAGTTGTGACTGCCCAACTGCGATTGCCCAGTAATCGATTGCGATTGCCCAGTAAGAGCCAGTAAGCTGCAAAATATCTGGACATCCTGCAGCAGGGGCTGGTTCACCTTCGGTAATTAACACCTCCCAATGAACACGTAATTAAACGAGCAGGGTGCTTTGTAATGGACCTCGGGGCGCTTTATGGGTAATCCAGAGATGAGAAGTTCCCCCTTTTGCCGAGGGTGGCCGAGCAGAGAGCCGAGCGGCTCCCCCGTAGCCCATCGCTCCTGCGCGGAGGTGAGAAGCCAGAGGGGCTGCCATCCCTGGGAGCCTGGCAGCAGCATGAATATTGGATGAAAGCTGCAGCGAGGCTGAAGGGAAAGGCAGATGCTGAAAGGAAACACCTACCTGGAAAGGAACTCCGGGGAAATTCGTGAGCGCCTGGGGCCGGTGGCACTTAAGTTACCGCGATTAGCTGCGGTGAGAGGCGGCCGCGCTCCGCTAGGCCTCATGAAATTTTCATCTATCTAAAGGACAAATTCTGCTTCTAGAAGCACATGAGAGGAGCTCGTTGAGTACCAGGGAGCGTGGTCTAACTCGATCGCATGCTTCCTGGAGTTACTTTGTCATTAAAGCGTAAATAATAAATAACAGCAACAACTATTCATGAAGTATTCTCCTTTGTAGGGAAGTTGCTGCCTCCTGAAGAGCTTGAACTGTCACGGAATGCAGTGCATTATCTATTCTCAGAACCCACAAACATCCCAGGTGGGGAAACAGAGGCAGAACAACATGAAGGAAGCAGGTGAAGGTCAACCAGTGGGCTGAGAAAGGATTTCTTCAGCATCGGACTGAGACAGGACCCACACAGCCCCTTTGAGGCGGGGAAAGAAACAAAGGAAGCCCAAAGTTACCTCAGATCTGAGTAAAGCCATGAAAAATAAGCAGGGGCTGGAGTGAGAACTGAGACGAGCGCCCTTTGTCAGCATCCTCCTTCCTGGGATAAGCATCCTATGATTTCCACTTTAACCAGACAGGTTAAGGAGCAGACAGGGCTCGCCATGCAGAGTTCAATTACACCCTGAGCACCACTGAGCTCAGCTCCCTTAAGAAAGCTTTAATTTAACCCCTTCAGCCAGGACTCTGCTTGTGTGCGAAGGAGGCACCCACCATAGCAGTGGCCTGCTCTTGTGGAATGCAGTGGGTTGAAGGGACCTCTAAAGCTCATCCAGTCCAACCCCCCTGCAATAAGCAGGGACATCTCCAACTAGGTCAGGCTGCTCAGAGCCACATCAAGCCTGGCCTTGAACGTCTCCTGGGATGGGGCCTCCACCACCTCTCTGGGCAGCCCATTCCACTGATCTATCACCCTCATATGCAAGAGCTTTTCCCTCACGTCTAACCTCGTGCATCACTCGCCTTGTATATTCTATTACTATTTTTGTTGCTGTTTCCCCTTCCTCGTCACTCCAGGTAATCGCCGGGTTAGATCAACCTTAGTAGCAAAGACTGACAGGACCTGCTGAGGCAGACGGAGCTCTGACCAGAGTGGGAAAACACTCAGAAAGATTTTTCCAGTCGTTCCGTTGGAAACCCAGCATTAATATTTCAGCAGCCACTGCCAAATGCTGTGCACTCAGCCTTTGCACGCAGGCAGATGAACGGCTGCGCGGGGGGCTGGGCACGGAGAGGTTTGCATGACCCCAGCTAGCAGCTTTCCACCCTCCGGCCCCAGAGCAGAGAGACAGAGCTCGACAGCGACGCTGAACGAGCCAGGAGCTCCCACCGACGATTCCATCACGTTCCCATAAAGAGAAGGATGAAAGTGGGGGGAAGCTGGCCTAGGTTTGGGGCAATGACAACTGCCTCACACAGCACCAGGTCTTGCTTCTGGGGCCAGCCCTCTTCCTGCTCTCTAGGCTCACCCACACTCCGATCACCGCGGTTCTCGCGCGGCTGATGAACGAGCTCCCCCCAAGCTCCGGGAGATGCCGTGAGCGACGGCAATCGAGGCCAAAGGCAGAACTCACGGTCGGGGTGCTCGTAGGGCAGCCAGTGGTGCTTGCTGTTCTGGAACTCGAAGTGGGAATTGCGCTGCTGACACTGCTGCGCCCTGAAGTCCTCGAAGTGCTTTGGACACTCCTCGGTGTTGCACAGCTGAAACTCAAAATTGACACCAGCACAATCCTCGCCTCCGTTAACGGGCCTGCGGAGAGGAAACGTTCGTGAGGTTCTGAAACCCTCTGCACGGGAGCTCTGGGGGGGTTTCTGCTGTCCCGGGTGACGCGACACGCTCCTTTCTAAGAGGGAATTGTGCAAAGAAAGGCACGTGAGGTGATGGTCGATGTACAAAGAGAGACTATCTACGGCTGTCCCACAGCTAGCTGAGCTCACACCCCATGTGCTCCTCACTCTCTTATGCATCCGATAAATCCTTGGGATGGTTTTTCCACAGGTTTTCCCCTGGAAATTCTGGGAGTCTTCAGAAATGACCCTGCCCCCCCTGCAAAAAGCCGTCTTTCAAGGGGCTTCAACGGCAGGTGAATTTTGTCAGAGCCTACCCAAAACATAAATGCCATTAAAAGACACCTCTAGAGATTCCCCGCTGGCTGGAACTACCAGAAGACCTACATTGGATTGTTGCACTGGCGCGTCCGAAAGCGAACTCCGGTTCCGCAGGTCCGTGAGCAGGACCCAAATTTGGTCCAGGATCCCCAGTTGCCATCCTGCTTCAGCTGGTTGGCGTTCTTCCACATGCAGTGACCTTTATAGCACCACTGAGAGAAACCGGGCGAGGAGAACGGATGAGAACACAAACAAAACCCCAACCAAACGTTATCATCTGCAGTGAAATCAGAAGCACGCAGAGGTGAGCTCACGGGCAGAGCAGGGACAGCTCGAAGAAGAGACTGCAGGCTGAGGCCACCAGAGAGGGGAAACTCAACACGTTCCACCCTCCGCTTCATTTCAGCAAGTTTTTGTTTCATTTGAGTCTTAATTATGAATTCTGAAGGAATTTGAATGTTCTGAGCATTAGTGGGATAAAGTTTTTGCTGAGGATTAGTTGTTTGGGGTTTTTTTTGCTTTCTTTTTTTTTTTTCTCTCGTCCTCATCCTGGCCAACTATCACAGTTATCCAAACAGGCTGGAACAGAGGCCTTGGCACTGGGCAGGGGGGTGTTGCTGCTGGCTGGAGCATATTCGGCCGGTCAAAGCGGCCCTCCTCTGTCTCAAAAGACATGGGATTTCCTAAACAAACATTTCCTCAAGTACAGTTTTACAATTAAAAATGATTTGGCAGCAGGACAGCCCCTAACGGGGATATTAGAAGGCAAAAATAAAGAGCTAAGCCTACAAACATTCAATCACGGCACGGCTGGACCACGAGCGCTGAGAAAGGGTCCTACAGCCACAGTGGATTCCTAAAGATGCTTTATGGGCACTCTGCAGATGAGACAAGAACCCGAAAACCATCAGGAAAAGGCCACAGGAGAGGCTGAGAAGGGGTTACACCTCAACTGGAGTTTCTACATCCAACGTTTTCTTTGTGCTACAGCAAACCTGGTACAGAAAGTCAACGTTGGGACAGCACAGCTCCCTCTGCTCCCTTCCTCCAGCCCCACCCCGGGGACGCCAGGCAACTCCCTGCTGGCCTCTGTGCCCTTCAGCCCCAAGGGAACGCATCCCTCGGGGATTGTTTGTGCCGCAAAGGCAGCGAAAACACAAGACTCACTTTTCCAGGAGCACATTCTGTCCCGTCGAGTGGAGGTCCTTTCTTCGTCTTACAGAAATAGGGGTTATCGGGATGGCTGCACCACAGCTGCTTGCACGGGTCGAAGGTTCGGAACTGGAAGGCAGAATGTTTCTGAGATGAGACTGGCCGTGAGGGGATTAGGGCTCCTCAGGTGACAATTCAGCCCACCCAGCCAATTCATCTCACGCAGGGTTACCAGTAAGTGCAGAATCCTCAGGAAGAAGAGGGCAAAAGTGTCTTCAGAAAGACAAGGGCAGTGCTTATTCCCTGCATCCCTCAGTCCTGAGCTGCTGAGAAGAGGGAAGGAGACACCCAGCGTGGGTGGAAAATGAGGTCTTGTTCCCTTCTCCCCTGTGCCATGGGCTGCCACCCACTTGACCACCAAATCCAAGTGACCCAGCTGACTGGGGTTTCACCCGTAAATCTCTCTCCCCTCTTTCCAGATCTCTTCGACTACGAGAGAAGGCGGCTACTGGAGTCAGAGACAAGGCCGGACGCCAACCTGCCGACGGCACGCTGGTCGGTGGAAGGGCTGCCTGGGACCTACCGCTGTGCACATTTTATAGCCGACGCCGAAATCGAAGCGGCACTGCTCGTCCATGGAGTAATTGATGCCCGGCAGTTCGGGGAGCTTGGGCCAGTCGTGCTCGAAAGGGTCGTCAAGAAGACAGTCGTAAGAGCTGGGGAAAGGTACAGAGAAACCGAAACGTCATGAGAAGACCTAATAATTCTGTTTTTTGACCGGCAAGATCCGAGTGCTTGTTCTTTGCCAGGCAACACTCCTTTTCCCCAGCCTCCTTTCCATCCCGTTTACACCGTTACTGCTAGGAATACGTTGTAGGAAGGCTGCCTAGAAAACATGGTAGGAATATTGCCTCGTGCCACGTGACGGATGGGAAGGTCCTACAACACCCCCCTGCACTTGCTGGAGGCTGTACAGAGGCATCTCCAGCCCTTCCCTGTCCAAGTGACATCTGGAAACCAGGAAAGTTCCTGTCACCAGAGGCGGGAAACAACCACCCCTCTGCTCTCGGGGCCAAAGGGCAACATCTCAACCTGCTGTGACCTGGTGGGAAGGCAAAGAGTAACACAAAGCCCGCTGCAGGCACAGGAGGTCCTTTATGGAACAGGGGAGCAGCCTGAGAACAGGCCTCTTACCTGACCCCTGCTGTATTCGCAGGGACAGAGCCTGGCCTATGCAGAGGGCAAGACTAAAGCTCTTTTTTCTTATTCCTGCTTAACTCAAATGTCTTAAAATAGCCATACTGGTGAGCTGCTCCTCCTGCACTGGTGGGATACGTCACTTCCAGCTCTATGATCTCTATCAATTACTATTTTATGCTTTACGCTCCAAAATGGGCTTCTTCTGCAGGAGATGCAGGTCAGCTCATGAAGTTTCCACTCGGTTTTGAGTGGCAAAAGCAGCTCTTTGCAACGGAGAAGGAAGCCTGCGGAAGAACCGGACGGAGAGGTATGTACGTGGAGGAGACCAGAGCCAGAAGACAGGCATCTGCCCCTCTTCTCCCTAATTCAGACACGTGCACGCGTGCTGCCTTCTCTCGCCACCAGCTTCTGCTGGCTCCTTCTCTGAGTTTAGGGCTTTGTCCTGCCAGTGTCACATCACAACTCCGAGAGAAATCGGAAGCCCTGGGATAACGCCGGCCACTGGCCGGATAATGTGCCGGGGAGATTCCTGCTGGATGCGCAGCTCCTGGGGCAGAGCTTTTCTCACCGAGATTTGAAGGGATAAAAAACACGTGGCAAAGAAGGTGACGAGGAACCCGCTCCACCGGCGTGGAGACGGCGAGAAGCTCCCGCTCCCTCGAGCGAAACAACGCAGGCCGAGCGCTGCGGGTCCTTACTGTATGTATCGTTTGAGCTCCTGGCCGCTGCATCTGGACCAGTGGTAACGATGGAAGGCAGCCTGCACCAAGGGGGCCATGACGCTCCCCATCGCCGTCTCATCCCCGCACCGGTTCCCCTGCCCGTCGTGCTCCATTCCCAGCCTGGAACAAAGAACCCGCGTCAGAGCCCAGGCAGCTGCTGCTCTCCAGCTGCTGTAACCACCGGAGAGAAAACAGTTTCTCCAACCAAGCAAAATTCAGCTTGTTTTAAGCTTTTTCAGCTAGTGCCCTTTGCGCTCTGCCGACGTCGCCTGCATTTCTAACCCGTCTTCTTGGATGCCGAGCGCAAGGACTCTCTGAATGCTCCTTCACTGATATTTCCTTTGATTTGCTGGTACCAGGAATGAACTAACTAGGTGGTGATGACTCCTTCTGTCCCAGCTAAACGAAAACAACAGTTCTGCCCATTCAGACACGGAATCATTATTTATCAAGAGCACCTATTTCAGCACAGAGCTAGCCCAGTTATGATGCTGCATCTCCCAGCACTACCGTGGATAGCAGGTTACATCTCCGAGCCTGCACCTGGGACAGCTTATGACTCAAGTCATCTGTTCATCTCCACTTGGGCTCGATTCCTCCGTTTGCTGGGCAAGAGCCTGCACTATGCCAGGAGGACAAAAGTCAGATCCTCGGGGCTTGATGTAAATGGACCTGCAGAGCGACCAGAGATCTTGGCTTCATTGCTTACTCCTAACCTCATATTTTGTCCTTCTTGAAGAGGTGCCAAATCTCACCCGCGGTCAGGTGAGGAGAAAGAAGTGAAGGATGGTCGACAAGCTACTGTCCCACCACCTACGCCTCCCAGGTTTCCCACTGACTTCTTCCACTCCCTAGAGAAAAGGAGACCCCTCCTCTTCCCCTTCCCTCCTTCCCCCACTTATCTCCAGCGCTTAAACCAGCGATGCGTTCCAAGGGGACGGCAACAGAACGACGGCAGCGTTCCTACAGCCATCGGGACACAAGCAGGAGAGGCAGCACCAGATTTTGTGGTAATCTCACCGCAGAAGTTTTGACTTACACGTGACCGGTTTCGTGAGCCACCACAAAAGCTGACGAGAACCCATCCTCGTGGTTGAGAGTACAGCTTCGGACCGGGTGGCACATGCCAGTAACCGGAGCATATCCTAGGGAGGGAAATCATCCTTTTACCCCTGATGTTTACTTTAAACGAGATCCCACCCCTGCTCACCCCCCAGATACCTCAGAAGAACCCAGGATTATCTTTTTTAGATTGACAATTTTTTTCTGCACTGACACAAATCACACTTTGTGAATTTACTTCTCATTATCAGTAGCCCCTCGAGTTTTAAAGATTATCTGCTACAGGTGGATCGAAACGGCACGGGCTGCCCTGGCAAGGTCTACGTGGCTTACAGAAGGTACGTAAAACGAGCAGGAGGGAGGACTGTCCACAAACGAGCAGCAAGTGCACGCTCAGGCCGTCCACGCGGGCCTCTTCTGAAGCCCGAGCGGGGAGCTGAAGGTTCTGGGGAGAGCAAGTGCTCTCCCCAACAGGACCAGGTTTCAAAACACCTCGAAAACTGAGCCTTAAGGATTTGCCGAATCAAAGCCTACGTTGTTTACTCGCCTAACAAGGCGAGTTTCAGCCTGTCCTCTTTTCTGGCTGACGCTAGCCAAGAAACACCAAGTCCCGACAGTTTTGCTCCAGGTCAGCTGCATTACCTTGCATACCAGCGGGCCCAAAATCTTGCCTGGTTAAGAAGATGGCATGGTCGTGGTGCTCGGAGTGACTGGGGTCCGACTTCTGCTGCTGATACGCCCAGCGGCAAACGTTCTCCAAGCTTCTCGAGGGGTTCCCCCTTTCGATCAAGCTGATGGACTGAAAGAGTTAACACATTAGACCCAGGAGCTCCTAAAGGCAGGAAATCCAGGCACGTTTTGGTTTTCCTGGAGCACCAAGCAGGTCCCCCCTCCTCTCATCCTCACTCCCCAAGTCACGGCAGCCTCCTTTCCGGTGAGGAAACACAAGGTGTGTGTTGACCGTGACCCCCTGCGTGTGGCTGGACACCTTCAGAGGTATTTTTGAAGGCAGTTTAATGAGCAGTCAGCTCATCTATGACCTCTGTGGATGCTCACGATCAGCCTCAGGATAGGAGGGCAGAGACACACCCAGCGTACGCCGAGCAGGGAAAGAAGTTCTCCAGAAGCAGCTGCTCCGCTTCTGCTCAGAAGTCATAAGACTTCTGCTTCCACAGCCCTTCGTGAAGTTCACGTGGACTGTAACTACAAAGACAATGAAGGTGGAGAAGGTGGCTCAGAGCCTGGCTTACCTTCGCGTACCCCAACATGATCATTCGGACCAGCACAACGTTGATGTGAACGCCCAGGGATTCATCGTGGTAGATTTCATTCACCTGAGGAAAAACAAAGGCAACATTACAAAGGGGACTTCCCAGGCCACGTGTGTGGTATTTCAAGTGCTTGTACCACCAGGGGCTTCTCGCAACACTCCGAAATCACCTCCAGGCTGTGAGAAATGGAGACCAGGTTTCCCATGACCACGCAGCCCTCCCACGGGACTTTCTAAAGCCCATGTCAAGGCTCCCTGGAGTTCAGCGGCCTCTGGATCAGGGCCAACAGAAACGGTGACTGCGGAATAAAGAGACCTGGAGTTCAAACCCTCCAAATACTTAATCTGGATGCTTAACTTCACTCACTTGATAAGCATAATGAGGGAAACGAGGATGCTCCTGAAGGCAGGGTTAGAGCGGTGCGAGCCGCTCCCCCGAGAGCCTGGCAAGCAGATCCCAGTTTGCTTCAACAACCGATGAACTCATCGCCTCCCAGCCCACCTGGCCACTCTAACTAGGGGTGAATTCCAGATTCTGCTCCTATTTGCTTCACCGGCCGATTTGGTTCAGTCTGTTTAAACGCACGGGGTGAGTTTGGGGAATTGTCATAGGAAGGTTTTGAAGTCAACGGCGTTGCCGGAGACGTAAAGGCTGTGGTGTATCTCACAGGGTACTGGTATCTCCAAACAGATTGGATTTCTGCAGGTCAACCTGTTCCACTAAAATAACCCAAACCTCACCAGTTTGTATGATCTGGAAAGAGTTTAAAAACATGAAAACCAGCAGCTGGCCTGAGCAAACCCCCCTCTGTGAGACAAGCCCATGAGGTCTCAAAAGGCTGCTCCTCAAAGGACCGCAGAAAACACCCAGGAAAGAACAAACTTCAGAGCTCGAGGGGGGTCCTCCTGAAACAGTCCCTGGCTTTGCACCACAGGAGGGCTCCAAGGAGATCTCTACGCATCATTTCAAGGCAGAATTTTGATTCGTGTGTTTTTAGCCCCGTTTCCAAAGGACAATTCTGTGAGTCTGTGAAATCAGGATTAGATCGTCACTCCCTCTGCGAGTTCTAAGGCCCCAGTGAGTTCTGGCCCCATTTACCACATTCCAGCAACACTTGCTAAACAACAAAGCCCTCAAAGAAATGAAGTATCCAGAAGTTTTGTGAAAACAAGCCCGGGATTAGAAATAACAGGCTGATTAATGCTCAGAAAGGAGGAAAAACTGCTTCTACTTCACCACCCCCCACCACGGGAGCTTGGAGAACGCTCCCAGCACAAGAGAAGCTGATGTCCCGTCAGAGATCCCAGCCCAAGACACAAATCCAGAGGTGATGCTGCCATTCCTGAATTCACGGCGGGTTTTGTTTTGAAGAATGTGGTTGGTTTAGGTTTTTTTTAGAAGCAGATAATTCTGCTGCCCTGCTTTTTCGAGGAGAGTTAGAACTACGTGGTCACTTTTGCACTAAAAAGAGTATTTGTGGAAGTGAAGTTAAAAAAACAGAATTATGCAGGTGGGTCAAAAATTGTTCTTTTTGAGGACCTTCCTTGGTGCCTGGGAAGGTGAGAAATGTCCTGCCACCAGAGTAGAAATTAGAGGGCTAAAACATCTGTAGATCATGAACGAAGTTACTCATCCCCCTGCAAAAGAAAATAGCTATAATATGGTGAGTAACTGGTGAGAAATAAACACCACCGTTCAGAGGCTGGTGTACCTGAGCAGGATTTAGAGCTGGGGTTTGGGGTTTTTTGTTTGTTTCTTTGTTTTTTAGTCAGGTGAAACAGAACTTCCCCCTTGCCTTCAAGGAAAAAGGTCATTCTGAGATGTCCAGTCTGTGGGACCTGGCACAAGGATTTCAGCCCATGGTTTTTGAAGAGGCAATCCCTTTCGGGAGCAGCAGAGGACGTAGGGTCAGCGGGACAGCTCTGCAGGGGGTGAGCACGTAGCTCAGACTGCCCGTCTGCTGATGCAATCATTCTGAAGTTCACTTACTCATCTCCCATTTTCACCCCACTAATGCAATAGCAGTGCTCCCGCTGAGGTTTGTGGCAGAAAAAGAACGTCCACAACGTCCCTCGTGCCGCGAAACAACAGGCTTCCCGGGGGGAGGGACATTCCCAGAGACAAAAAGGATCCTGGGATTGACCTCAAGATTCAAATCTTCTGCCAGATTTCTCCACCACGCTGCCTCTCATCCATTTACAGAATGGATAAAAAAATGGTTTTCTGGGTAACCAGCTTTCCTGCAGCTGAGTGACAGCTTCTCGGGGAAGCAAGCGACGCCCCAGCCTGCCCAGGCTCTGTACTGGCCTCTGCTCCCAGCAGATGGAGCCGCAGAAGAGATTTTGGGGAGAGTTTTGGGCAGTCAGCTCTGCTTTTAAAGCTAACAGGACCATATTCTGAACCCATCTTTAACGAAGAGCTATGGTGGATGTTTCACGGTGGTAAAAAGAACACGATTCCCTGCAAGTTGTGTATCAAGAACAGTTTGTTTCTCACAAGAACAGGAATTCTCACCTCACGCTTTGCGGGTCCCAAGGTTACCCTGTTTCCACGGTTGCCAAAACTACGCGAACTCCACCGAGCGCTGGACAGGACGTGACTTTTACCGTGCTCTGCGTCCTTCTGGGACGTGCACTCTGTAAAGCTAACTGTGCATTTCGAGGCTGCATCTCCAACTACAGCATCTACGATTCTCCGACTCTACCCTGCTGCTGATTTTTACAGCCAGAAATGTCAGCGCAGCTGACAAGTACCCGCTAACCCCCTGAGATGTGCAACGATAAAGCTGCTCTAGGAGCCTCTGCTCCTTTGCAGCATCTCTATAAATACAGCCATTGCCACGTGAGCTAAGGAGCAGACACCACGAGACTGTCTAAAGAAAAGAGAGGACCATCCCTCTTGCAGAGACAGAACCACCTCCAGCAGCAGACAAAATGACCCTATTGATCTTTTTATCAAGCACAATCTCCTAGATACTCCTGCAGACAAAACCTCTCCAGCTCCGAAAGAAGACGCGCAGCCCGACGGCAGACTCACGATGTTCATGAGGGTGAGGAGGTAGTTCTGGACGTGTTCTTTGCCGTGGAACCGGACGACGGAGTCGTCCACGCCCAGCAGCACCTCGATGTTGTAGTCGTCGTCTCCCGCGTGCCGGCGTCGCCTCAGGGTTTCGTTCACTCGCTGCTCCACGCTGCTGTACAGGGCGCTCAGCTCTCCCAGGCCACCGAGAAGAGACTCTGCAAGGAACAGCAAGATGTCAACATCACAACTCTGTTTCGGAAACGTTCTCGCCACTTCCTTGGAGAAAACAAACCAGGAGCTCTGAGGAGATCTCTCTAGCGGCGCAGGGGTGGGGGAAATCACCAGAGAGCCAAGGAAAAGCACTCCCTTCAGCCACATCGTTCTATCATTTATCACACGGTCCTTATTTCAAGCTTAAAATTCATCGCTAAGGAGACTTAGGCCAAATATTTCACTTTTTCACCCCTACTTTCCCCCCTCCTGGTTCTGCACCACATCAAGCACGTGTCGCAGAGTGCCGCAGACATGGGACGCCTCGGCACTCACTGGGGACGCTGAGCGAGGCTTAACTGGTGGAGCTTCGGCACTCCAACGTGATGTGGTCAGCCCTGGTTCACGCTGAGAAGATCAAACAGCAGTGTTGTGTGTTCCCCCTCACACACCCCCTATTCCTCCTAGGTCTAGGTCACCACATCAATGGGCTTGGAACATCTTCTGGTGTAAACCAGGAGCTATGTCCCGCAGTCCTTACCAGGAACTGGGCTGCTCCTGAGGCTCTGCGACAGTCAGGGAGCATCCACCTCCTCTGCTGAGGAGGAAGAGATGATACAGCCCTTAAATCCACGGGGATCTTCCCATGCCATGAAACCAGCAAAAACAACCAGTGTCCAATGGATAGAAAAGAGAGGAGGGTCCTGCCTTCCCCTCCTATCATAAGGGGGCACTTCCCAAGTGACATCCCAGCCTTTGAGCCCTTTTTTCTCCCCCCTGCGCAGTGCCTTCTGTTTGGCCATCACCACCCATCCCAAACAGGTGGCTTTTGGGGTTGGAACAACCAGGGGAATCTCTTGGGGTACGTGGGAGCAGGCACAGCCAGTCAACAAACACATTAAGATACTTCATCTAATCCGCTCTACAAAAGGCTCTCCAAGTTTGCCCCTGCTCCGCGCATCACTTTGCTCCGCACGAGACTACTCACGAAGCCAACTCCTACGCTCATCCTGGATCTGTAGTAAAAACCATCCTCCCATCTCCTTGCTGTGCCCAGAGCTTCCCACCTTTGTTAGGGTGAGCTCTGCAGAAGGCCACAACCCTTACAATTCAGAGCGCTTCCCAAAATTTAGGGATGCTGCAGCAGGAGGAGAAAAATGATGGAAAAATCCAGAGGTCACCAAGTAATGGGTAAGAAGCACACGGGCTGCGACCTCCTCTGTGCGCGTCATGGACTAGAAGGAAAACCATCGCTCAAATTAAAACGCATCATTAGCTTTGCACGTTAATGCAGGTTTAGGAAAACCCGAGGTGCTTGAAGGTGGTGAAACTCTCCCGAGCATCAGCACTGCAGGGAGCCCACTGTCTGCAAATAACTTAAATCCAGGGGTGGTTTCAGCACCGAGAGGAGCCGTTTGGAGATTTGCAAACTGAATGCCTCACGAGTGCCTCTGGACACCCCCTGGAGCTGCTGGCACCAGGTAATGGGGAAATCAACCTTTCCTTCTCTCCAGAGCACAGAGCGAGTTGTTCAGACACGAGCGAAAGCTGGAGAAACAACCCCCTTGTTATTTATGAGCGGGAAGAGATCATGGCAACACTGTAAATAACCCAAATTCATCACTTGACAAGACAAAGGTCCTTTGCAAGTTGCTCTGCCGAGCCCGCCCGGCAGCCCCGAGCGTGCCGTACCGGCGACGTTCCCTTACGCGCAGCAGAAACCGCTCTGTTTGTTTGCGGATCTGTGCGAGACAGACTAATCCTCCCTAATCTCATTCTGGAATTAGCGGGTTCATTATCTCTTCCTTTTTTTACTTGCTGGTCACCCTGCATCGTTTGCATCATGATCTCACCTGTCAGGACAGGATCAGGCCGTGTCCTTTCACCAAGTGAAACGGTTACGCCGATACTTGGCGGGGAGACCGAACGCACGGCGTTCTGCAGACGTGGGCTGTGGGTTTTTCCTCTTTTCACAGCACGCACCAGAGCCCATCGACCACGCATCACCTAGCGAAAGGGAGGAGGAGAGCAAACAACATCTTCCTCCAAGCCAGCTGTGGTTCCTCTGCTGAGAAAAGGCAGGAGGAGCTCTGAGCACATAGCAAACAGAGCAGGGGAAAGGGACTGGAGATGCCCTGGAAGGAAATCCCCCCCGTCTGCTCTGCCATCGTATTTTGCTGAAAACCACAGGGCTGACCTCGCCTTGGGCCACCTCCTGACACTTGGAATCACGCTGCTGGAGTCAGATGGTGGATTTTGGTTTCTGTCAAGGATAAATCTACCTACAGAGCTGCTCTGTGAACCCGGACGTGTGTGCTCAAACAGCCACAACCCCTCTGCAGACCAGGAAAGTCTGCTTCCCTTCTAAATCCCTTTCCCGAAACACTGAATTTTTAGTATAAGCACCCAGCTCAAAAATTGGGCATTTTCTTTCCTAGAGTGACTTTAACAGAATGGAATGATAATTCTTTCCCTACTAGCAAGTAAAGCTGTGATCTGACCAACGTCTTTGGAGCTGCCACTGGGGACCCCTGGAGACCTTAGTGTCAAGAGAACTGGTCTGCGGCGGCAGGAACGGGGTTATCTTCAGAACCAGGCAGCTACAGCCCGGCACTCAGTCCCTGACTGCTTCCCTTGGGCCCGAGAAAACTCAGCAAACAGGAGAACACACCGGCTCCAAGACCTGCACCTGGAAGTATGAGGTGGAGATCAGCGCAGGGTAACTGCAAACCTGCCTGTTGTCGAGATGCCCATCTACTCAGAGCCCCAGCGGGCGCTGAAGAGCGCGGCGATGCCTCCCTGGGACACCAGATGTGCAGACCCAAGATCTGCGCCCACCTAATCCTGCCAAATCGACCTGGCAGCTGCCGCTGCGCTCGTGACCTGGAGACTGCAGATTTATTCCTCTTCCTGTGGCTCTTTGGGAGACGATTTTTCTCATCTCCACAGATGTCATGAGCTAGCGGACAAGCGGTTCAAACTCATCGCTGCACAGAAGGAGGAAAATGCCTCACCACGTGACTCTGACCACTCTCTGGAGAGGAGCCCAGCTCACCTCATTCCTCCAGCCACGCTCTGAATCACTGAGGCTGGAAAAGACCTTTTGAGATCGAGTCCACTCCTGCATCTGCAGAGCTGGAAAGCAACTGAATCTGGCTTGGCTTACAGCGACCTGCGCCACGCAAGGCACAGCTTTGGTGCCTTGCATCAGCGGCAGCGCTCCTCCCAGGAACCGTGCCGTGCTGCCGCCCGAGGAGACGACCCAGCGGAGAAGGAACTGCGCTTCAGGAGAGCGACAGC
>JANHFX010003522.1:33216-49337 GCA_027560015.1 Chloroceryle amazona | reverse complement strand
GACAGCTGCGTCCCTGCGCCGACCCGCCGCCGCACAGCGGGGCCGCACGGGCGGGCTCTCCAGGAGCAAGATGATGTCACCCCAGCTAGAGTTTCTTTTTTGGCACAAGCTTCTGACCCAGTGACAAACTTGGGAAAAAACGAGCGTCGAGTTGCCTCGTGCTTCAGCCTTTTCCTGAGAACGCCGCTGGCCGCGGCGCCGGGACAGGCTCCGCCACTTCGCTCCTTCAAAACAAAACCAACGAGGAGTCCGTTCGGAACAAATTGCGATCGATGCCTCTCCCTCCCTACCCAGCGCGTCCATGTAGAAAACGTCCCCAAGGGCAGCTGGATTCGGCAGCAACTGAAAAATTCCATTAGGCTGTTTTCAAAGAAAGGAAACTGGGCCAGCTCATAATGGCACTTCTGAAGTTGCTCTAAGGAGCCGTTGCACATTTTTCTACTTGTCAACTAAGTATCTGTGGCTGGATATGAATTTCCAGGATTGCTTTCTCTCCCAGGTTAAGAGTTTCTTGAAGCTCTGCCCTCAAAACCTGTGTTGCCAGGGCGGAGATTGGACATTCCCACCAAAACTCAGAGCTTTCAGGCTGCTGTAGAGCCTTGGTCTACTGATTTCTGTGTATTTGCATCCAGGGCAGCCACAGGAGAAACCACCAGACGCAAAAAAATGGGCTGTAAGCTCCTTCTGTGATCCTGTGCAAGAGAGGGGGGAGGGGAGGCAGGGAAGGATGAGTCAGGAAAGGAAGCTGATGATGCCGGTGGCTCTACTGGCACCCCGAAGATCACCCCTGAAGACAGCCTTGCTCACTTCCCAACGCACAACATTTAAAAAATGAAGCAGCTTTGTAAAGTCAACAATGAAGGTGCCCCAAGGAATTCTGCTTCTGAGGGTATTTTTCTTCAGAAGGCAGAATTCTCCACCAAAAAAACCATCTGGAATAAACTGCTGTGTGGAGAACTGGCGCGTCAGGCTGATGCCGGTATTTAGCGGGTCATCTGGCCGGGAGCTGTGACTCCTGAGTGTCGGGGCCAGCCTAGGTGATGACATCTCACACCCTTTCCAGAGAAATCGGCCGCTCACAGCTTCCAGCTGACTCTGTGGAGGCCGCATCAGCATCTCTGACCAACGGGTCCTGATTTTCCCCAGGATCTACTCTCATCCCCCCTCTTCTGAGCTGTGATTGCTGCCTCCTGTTCTCTTGTCAAACATTTCTGGGACAGCTTCTCTGTAACCCTTGTATCTGCTGTTATTACACATCACTTGTCTCACTCTGCCGGGGGTCTGCAGAGCACTCGGAAACATGGCCTCAAGACATGGAAAAGTCATCTGTAGCCTCACACCTGTTAAAGCCCAAGCCAGATTGTATCCAGGTTCTACCAACGCTCAGTGCAGACGAGATTGTCTAAAGGTCCCCAGCAGCCTGCTCTATACAAAAGCTCCTCGAATCACAGAATGGTTTGGACTGGAAGGGACTTGAAAGATCATCGAGTTCCAACCCATTAGTTCTAGCTCCACCTCCCACTCGACCGAGCTGCTCAAAGCCCCATCCAACCTGGCCTTGAACAGTTTGGATCCCACGTCTTCAACGCACCCCCAAAACTCAAGACGGGTCTAGAAGCGTTTCACAGAACCATTATGGTTGGAAAGGACCTCTAGGATCATCAAATCCAACCTTCATCCCAGTATCTCCCTAACCACTGGCCTGTAGCCTCAAGTGCTGCATCTACTTGCTTGTTAAACCCCTCCAGGGATGGTGACTGCACCCCCTCCCTGGGCAGCCTGTTCCAGTGCCCAGCCACTCTCTCAGCAAAGAATTTCTTTCTAACATCCACTCTAAACATCCCCTGATGCAACTTGAGGCCATTTCCTCTGGTCCTATCCTTAGTAATTTGGGAGAAGAGACCGACACCAGCCTTGCTAGAACCTCCTTTCAGGTGGCTGTAGAGAGCAGTAAGGTCTCCTCCCAGTCTCCTCTTCTCTAAACAACCCCAGCTCCCTCAGCTGCTCTTCGTTTCGAGCACTACAGAGCATTTTTAACAGTTCCACAGCACACTTTGCTGCCTGGTTTGTTTGTTTTTTTTACTAACTACCTTTAAAGAACAATTTAAGACATCAATGCCCTTTAGATGTGGAACGAGAAGCTGCTGGGGTGGACGGCCAGATGCTGTGGCACCTGGCTCCCACACACTGCAGCAGGATCGCAAGAATTCCCCGCTGGCTTCTGTGAAGCTTTCACCTAAAAATGAGCATGAGAAACAGAGCAGGTTGCTCAATTATAGCAAAGGTCAATATATGCACCTCAACAAACCTGTGGTGGTCCCCCATTTTTTGCCTAGTAAAGCTTATTTTCAAGTGTGCTTTTTGAAAAGCCAGGGAAGAAGAGAAGACTCATTTAGGTCAAGCGCTGATTCTGAACAGCTCTAACAGAATTCCAACTGATTTCCCCAGGATCCGCGTACCTGCGATGTGTCTGCCCCTACTGCGCAGTTGTGAGGGATCGGTGCTTGCAAGAGAAACCACCCAGGTCATCAAGTGGAAGATACTATGAGAGGATGCTCTCGTTAGGTTCTGGGATGTGCTGAAACTTGTGCATTTTGATTTACTAGGTCCCTCAAAAACCCAACTCAAAATCCTGGGTAGTTAAGCTCAGATCTGGAGGGACGTCTGACAGGATGGTCCCTTCCCTTTGCAGCGGTCTGGCACTTGGCTGCTTCCCAGAGAAAGGATTTTTAGACTTGTCTATGACCTTGGCATGGTCTGGGTCTTAGGAAGCACGTGAGAAATGCTGCTGTGAGGTTCTGTCATGTCCAATCCCACAACCACACCGAGACAGGAATGGGCAGGCCACGTACCTGGGTGAGGGGTGTCAGCAGGGCCAGTGCTGCTGTAAACAGTGGGGTATCAAAGTTCTTGGATCAGTCTCCACAGCTTGACAACGGTCTTGACAACTTCTTGACAGGAGGCTGGAGCCAGGGCGGGTCGGGCAATGCTCCCAAGGAACAAGCACCAGGACAAGAGGAAACAGCCTCAAGCTGCCCCAGGGGAGGTTGAGGTTGGAGCTGAGGAACAGTTTCTTCCCCTGAAGGGTTGTCCAGGGCTGTCCCTGAGCCTGGTTAATGCAAGGCACGCAGGAGGCGCACACCCAAGGCACGTCAACTCTAGAAGGCAGCAGTTGTTTTAAGAAAAGCTTGAAGCCCACAGCATGGGGCTGATGGACACCACAGAATGCCAACGAGATCAGAGCTCTAAAGCCCTTCCCTCCACAATCCTGATGCGGTATAAGCTGGTTTGGTATTTACACGTGCTGGGAACCCCTTTGATACATTTTATGGCCACGGGCAGAACCGGCTGTCACCGCTCTGCTGTAACAAATACTGCAGAGACCCACAGGAGGCACTTGGCGGGGTCTCCGATGGTCTCGCAGGAAGCACCGCGGGTGCCGTGAGATTTAACACGCCCGTTATCGCCAGCAGCCCGGCTTTACTGAAGGACTGGCAAAAAGATGATGAATAAATCATCAGGACTGACCACGATCATCACCAAGGTCAAGCCGAGCTCGCTCTGAGCACGCTGTCCCTCTTTGCTCCAAGACTCTTGGCTTCTACTTTGACCATCAGAAGCTTAAAAGCCCAAGAAGGACGTTGTCCACCACCACTGCTGCAGCAAAGAGGAGAAGTAATGGAAAGTAACAACCCCCAGCCTACCCTGTGGCCCAAGGGACACGTCCACACCTTGCCTTGCCACCGCTAATACCAGCTCACGGCTCGGCACTGGCTTAACAGGGGCCCCGGGACTTGGCCGGCCTTGCCCTGGCTCATCTGCTCCTGACCTTATTTGTGGCCGTAACGAGGCATTGCCCATAGACAGGCACCTGCTGCCTGCTCATGAGAATTCATCTAGCAAGAGATTTTAACCGTTTGGGATCCACACAGGAAGTTTTTCTTCTCTTTGTAATGATAACCTGGAAGAGAACCACTAACGCGGTGCCCGGGCACAGAAACTCATCAGCTACAGAACAAGAGATTAATCCACCAGCAAACCCCACAGCAGTGACCGCTGGGAGAGGAAACAGCTCAGTTTTGTTTCCTTCATCAGAGGACGCAGTAGTGAACGCGTATGTATGGGTTGCCTCGCTATACTCTGCTGCTAAAGCACGGCCAGGACAGAAGTTTGTGGGTCACTTCTTGGCTACACATAAAGCAAGCAGACCAATTCCTTTTGTACTTGACGCAACACTAAGTTCTTCAACTAAATACCAGGGTGTTAATCAGCACGAACGGTCCATTTATGGAGAAAGCCAAAACCACTCACGGAGTGAGTCCTTGGAACACAACTGTAATAAAAGGTGAAAAATAAGGGAAAAAAAATCACGTTTTGCAGAATCGTCAGATGGACCGACATCTGAACGTACGGAAGAAGCATCTTTGGAGGTGTTCAGTTCCCAGGTGAGAAGTCAGTCAGCCATCATCTCCAGACTGGTCCGCTGCTGATGTACCCACCTGGAGACCTGGTCTGCTGGAACTAACTGGCTGGGTACGTGAGGGCTCTTGGTTTTCACAGACCTTTACTCCCAACTTTTCCAGGCAGTAAGAGCGCAGAGTGTGCGGCTTAGAGTCAGAAGTTCTCCCAGGAACATCAAAGAGCTCTGCATTAACAGCCTGACAAGTCCTCACACCTTCGGGTACCATTAAATCAATCTGAAAATCACTTCTCTTTCACAAAGGAGAACACTTAAGAAGAGGCCTTGCAATCAGAATTTGAACAGTGCATTATAAAAGGAGAGGTCGATTCAGAAAAGGAGGGGGACACACACCTTTAAAGCCCACCACACATCTGGCTTCTGGCCGCTGCTCATCCTTAAAGAAAGGTTAAAAAAAAAAAGAAATAAATCACTCACATGTCAAAGCACAGGTCTGGGGGAGGTGGACAGCAGAGGAACAGTCCCCACTGTTGAGTAAAACCAGGAACGACTGCAGCAAAATCCAGAGCTCAGAGAAATCCATCCCTACTTCACACATCCCCGTGTATATAAACACACTGAACACCACAGACCTTGCATCAAAAACCTGTGTATTTTCTACCTCCAGAAACATCCCCAGGAGACTTGTACGTTCCAAACGGACCACACCATCTGCTTTCACGTTCCTGGACACAAACAACCTCATAAAACACCTTTCTCACCAGAGAAGGCAGGTTGTGCTGACCTCCAGCTCATCACCTGCCATGCCTAGGGTGGTTTGGGTTGGAAGGGACATTTCAAGGCCATCTAGTCCAACCCCCCTGCACCGAGAAGACAAGGTGCTTCCGTCACAGAAAAGGTCAATGAGTCTCCAAGATGCGGTCGGCACTCAACGCCGCCAGCGATTAGCTCCTGTCCTCCTGGCTGGCCAGCCTTTGTTCTTTGGAGACATCTTTGCATCCAGGTCTTCAGCTACCACCTCCCAGCAGAGAGAACTTCTGGATGGGCCGACTTCTCTGATGCTGCCCCTGTGAGTCGAAATGACATTTTTTTCTGGTTTATTTCCACTTGCAGTGGTGAACATTCCGGCAAACTTCCTCGGCTCACCTGAGAACACGTCCGCGCGAAGACCAGGGGTAGTCGCAGCAGGGCTGACCATCACTGCTGCTTCAGATCTGCCGCTGGTGTCAAAGCACAGACCGGCAGTGGAAGCTCTAAACCCCTGGTGTGAAGTCAGCAACAGAAGAAAATTCCCCTGCAGGCAGTGAAACTGAGAAATGGTGTTTTTAAGTATTTATATAAATTTGTAAGTAGATAAACTACAGGTGGTGTGGAAAAGTGGAGAAGTAAAACCAGCAGAAGACCAGTTAATTGTGAAGGCCTTAACAAAACTTCTCAGAACAGATTTTCTTCGCCGGTTTTCCTTCTGTACTGTTTCCTCTCATCAAAGTGCCTCTTCCACCTTCTGGTCTGTTGGAGCCCCAACTACTACGCTGGTTGTCCGTGTCGCTCAGATGAAGAGCTGCGTTTACGTCCAGGCCCTTGGTTTTCAATGCTGTGAAAGGAATTTTGTTCCTCAACACGTGGAACGCGTTATCACCGCGGCAAAAGGTGTAAAGAAGGAGCCTCTACGCCCAGCCGTGGCTGTCGGCTTGACCGAGCAGCTCGCTCTCTACTGTCAACTGCAATTACGCTCCGGTCACCGCTTGATCTGCCTTTAAGCCTCTGGAAGGCTCAAAGCCTCCTACCCTGTCCAGACAGAGCAGCAAGAGGGAGCGCAGCCCCGCTGGGGATGGGATTAGCCGGAGATGGGAGGCGTGCCTTGCTAAAAGCAGCGCACAGACAAACGAGTCCCCCCAGCTCTCGCTGAGCAGGAGCTCGGTGACCACTGAGGAAGGATCTCTAGAGGTCACCAATGTGCAATTCAATGGTTCACCTAAACTGACGTCTCCTCATGCTTTGTGCTGCGGACCAGCTCCGCGGATGAAGTGCCATCCATGT
This sequence comes from Chloroceryle amazona, assembly GCA_027560015.1. Classification (NCBI taxonomy): domain Eukaryota; kingdom Metazoa; phylum Chordata; class Aves; order Coraciiformes; family Cerylidae; genus Chloroceryle; species Chloroceryle amazona. The sequence continues at coordinate 42,877 of JANHFX010003522.1, read as the reverse complement.
CGGTGTGGTCCGTGCCGGGGGAAGCTCCCTCGGCAGCTCAGGAAGAGGTCTTTGCCCTTTCAGCTTTTGCCATCCAGCAGGAGAGCGGAATGAGCTGCTCCCTCACTACAGAGCTCCAAGCCACGGGGCTGAGCGTTACTGACACGGCCCCAGCCAGAGCCGCTGTCCAGCTGGACAGGAGAGCTGTGAAAAGCTGAGGCAGCTTTTCCATTCGTGTAATTACATCGTAAAAATCCAAGGAAAAAATGTCAGTTGTGAAGAGGTGGGGCACGGTAACCTGCTACTCGAAAAATGAAGTACGAGGACGTTCTGATGGCAACCCACTGGAAGACCCACAAAGGTCCCACACATTCTTTTTTCTGTAAAAAAAAATGGACATGAACACACCTCTCACTGCCTTGGACTGCTCCGAGTCCTCCTGAACCTCCAGGAGTCCGAGCAGCCCACTAGCACCATGAACTAATGACCAGTTAATGCCGAGAGCTCGGCACTAGTGCCTTAGCCACCTTCCTCTGGTGAGTCGCTAACTCTACAGATGGAGCTCTGAAAGCTGGACAATGCAGCTGGAGGACACTGGCCAGAGCAGGTATTTGGCCGGAGATGATGAAACATCTGATGTCTCCAAGGAGAACTGAGAAGGGGAGGAGGGAAGAGATGAAGCTCTGTTGAAATGCCTGAGCTAGAAGCTCTGAACGTAAAGAAATGAAAGATTTCTGAATTTATAGGAATTGAAAAACTTCTCCCTACGTCTGGTACGTTCAGTTCCCATCTGCCCGCAAAAGAAGCGCAGCAGCAGGAACAGCTGGGCCTGTCTCCCTCCTGTGCTGAACGAACCTCTGTACGGGTATAAAATGGACAATTATTCTTTGACCTCTTCAGTCTTGACGTGGTTCCAATGGACACAGGGCTGGGCTGGTTGGGCTTTTCAAGACGTCCAGGTATCGGCTGTCACGGACCTGGTTGCGCAGGCACGTCACCTGTGCTCCTCCCACCCAGGAAGGCTGATGGGTCTGCAGAGGAACAGCTTTGGCAGAGGAGGTCGTAGACGTGCGGCGCTGGGTCACAATACACGAGCGCTAATTGTACTAAGTCATTAATTCACTAAAAAGCCAGAAAAGACAAGAGAAAGACCTAACATCCCCTTGGCAGAAGCTATCAAACACTGACACGGGCCACAGGCGAACGTTACCTGCCTCCTGGGTGAACTTCACCTCCCCAAGCTCGACCTGCAGCTGCTTTACCCGGAGAGCATTTTTCCAGCGGAGGTTTCGGGGAACAGCTTGTTGGTGACTCTGAGCGTGCTCTCCTCCTGGGGCCACCAGCGCAGAGCAAAGCCCAGGTGGCGAACATAGCGGGCAGACTCAGCTGCTCCATGGCTTATGTGGAGATAAACATTTAAAGGAGACAGAAGAATGGAATTCGCCGCGCTCGCTCACATAAAAGGAATAACGGAGTGTGTAAAGCTGGAAAAAATACGTGGGAAAACATTTATGCAGCCCACATTACCCAAACAAAGAGAACTTCAAACGCCCTGCCAATGATGCCGTTGAGTCACGAATTACGCGGGTGTTCGACAACGGGTCATTTCCTTCCACTGTCTTACTACCCAGTTACTCGTTAATGTAGCTGAAAGCGTAATTGTCCTTAATTGTTCAGTTGTCACTAAGTGGATTCCAACCTTCTGACACCACAAAGCCTGACAGCTGTTTTGGGGAGACTGGCCTTCCGAGGAGCCCGCGCACCTGCAGCGATACGGACCCGAGGCCGGGCTCCTCCACCGCTCGCAGCCACCTGCCAGGGGCAGCATCAGGAGCCGGGCTCGGAGAAGAGTCCTCCTGAGTGACAGCCTGCCCGCCGAGGGGCACAGAGCTGGCAGCTCTGGGCTGCACCCAACAGATGGCAACCGAGCTTGGCAAGGTCCCCCCAGCAGCTGAAAAACGGCTCCTTGGCCGTTTAGTCTGGAGCGTGGCGATTTCAATCCGGGAGCCCCCAGCAAACTCTGTGTGAGGCTGGGGGCTCGGCGGCTTCAGCGCCAACCTCTCGCCGCGTCCGGGTCAAGGCAACGCGCTCCGATTATCGGCGGTATCGAGCGATGCAACTCAACGCCCAAACACCCCCATCTCACCCTTGGGAACACGCTGGGCTCCAAGGAGGAAACTACAGCTACACAAAGGTGTCTTAAAGAGCTCAGACGTAGATGCACACATATACATAGTGCATTTAGATAGATACAGCAGCTTGCAAAGTTTAGGTACGATGGTGCATAAAACCACTGAGGACAACTTCATTCAGCCATCAACTCTCACTCTGAAATGCTTTTTTTTTTTACACGCCAAAAAACGGCTGGAATAACGAATTACTCTGGCTGTAATTATATAGAGCACGACCCACATGTGATATAAAACCCGTCCCGTTTGACATTCCATACATCTGTATTTTGACATCACAGTATTTACAAGGAAAAAAAAACCAAACCAGCAGGCAGGCAGCTTCCGAGTGTTAATTCTGACTGTCCTACCACGAAACTGTCTGACAAACAGGAGCGAATCCCACGTTCCCTTCCCTGATTCCTTTCAAGGAGGGGAAAAAAGGTCTTCTGCAAGGCCCAAACCACCCTGCCCTCAGCGAGTGCAACAGAAGCTATTTCATGAGGGGTTCATCGCTCTTCGCTACTTTCCTTTTTTCATGCGGACTCTCATACAGAGCAGCTTTTTTTTTTTTCCTTTCCACCTCACCAAATTCCTACTGGCGAGCCAAGCGAGCCAACCTTGACTGCACCTCGCACAGATGTGTTATGAATATAACTCGCAGTGTTTCCACACAGGATATTTTGATCATTCCCCTCTCCTTCTCCCCATCCCAATCCTGTCCAAAATAGCAGAGAGTCATAAATTCTCCCACTCCGACCTCCACCTCTCGCTGGCCCGAACGACGGTGCCGGTGACGTCTGCCTGACGAAGGGGTAACTAAGGAGAGGGAGGGGTTATTTTTCAGAGAGGTTCGCTCCTGCTCCTGCTCTGGCTGACGTGGGAGGTGGACTCTGCTGGAAACACCTCCTGGGGGAGATCACTATGCACGCCACTAACTCTTTCATGCCCTGAACTGATCTTCTCCCTCCTGACGCCCACAGTTTGATCTCAAGGCTGCGAAAACCGCTCCTTCCCAGCTCGCAGACTCAAATTAATCCCAACTGAATTGGAATACGATGTCTGAGCGGTGTTGAGAGAACCTCACAGCAACGCGTGAGTACCCCAGACACCCCAGTCTACCTGCGGGCCGGCGCTCCCAGCAGCGTCCCGTGCGCCTCTCCGTCAGCGCGCTCGCTCTACGAAGCTGCTCCTCGGAGCCGAGGAATTTCCCTCTCAGGGGAGAAGTGGCCAACTTTCCCCAGTTGGCGAGCTGGGTCCCATTCCTGTGCCTCTTTCCGTTGCCTGGGCGGAGAGCTGCACCGAGCCCTCCAGGCTGGTGGAAAACTAACAGAGACGGTGAGAAAAATAATAATGATTAAAAAAAACCCATAATGACCTGAGATGGGAGAAGATTTCGGAATGATTTTCCGTGGAATATACAACGGGTCTGGCTATGAACATGACAAAAAGAGACAGTCCTCCTCCAAAGGCTGGTTTCAATGCTAGAGGGAAAACAGCCCCGCGGTGCACACCGTGGTGGGGTGGGTGAGGGTGAAGAAGGGGGAGAGAAGTGGCCAGAAAATGAGAAGAGGTGTTTTGAAGTGTACGTAAGTAGTGTCCAGGGTCGGTTTTAGACTATCAGGCAGCATGGTAACACTCCTGTACTGAACAGGGATGGTTAAAATGGCCAAAGAACACCAAGTTAAAACTCCCGAGGGCTATTTCTGACTTCCAGAAACCAAGAGGTCCACATTAGACAGCATTCTGCTGTCAGATTTGCTGCTGAATTTTCAGCTTGCCCTTTCACAGCTCCTCTCCCACTCCACAGCACTACCAAGAGAGCCTCCTTCAGCTGAACCTGGAGACCTGATTTATCAAGGTACGAGCACTGGCTGCCTGTTCCACTCCTCCCTTCCTCCCTTCTCCCCTCTTCCCTCCCCCTGTCAGAGACACACGGAGGGGAAAAGCTTTTTCATTTCAGCTGAGGCGTATTATCCTTTTCTGAGCAGGTTAACCTGATTTTTATCCTCAATTAAATTCTAAGTCCTACCAGAGAACAGCAAAAATTCTGTATTTGCAGGCTGCCGCGTGTCGACACGGACACAAGCAGGGGACATTCCGACCCCACGGAATAAAGGCGGCTGATAGTTGGGAAGAGGAGCTAAAAGGGAAGTGAGATTCTAAGCTGCAGGAAACCACTTTTTCTTCTCTGACTTAGAAGGTGCCAGAAGAAGTGGGAGCACTCTGTCTTAAAAACCGAAGGGGTCTGTGCGGCGCTTCTGTGCTCTGGTTTTGAAGGGCTACATCTGATTTCAGTGCTGTCACCCCAAAGGCTGAGTTCAGCTCGGATTCAGTTCCCAACACACAGAGGAGCTTATCGCTGCGCTGCGTTCCCATGTGGCACGGGCACCGCTCCCCAAAGAGGCTGTCGGCCTCGGTAAGGGGACAGCAACACTCAGAGCTCGAAGCAAAGCTGGTTACGCCGAGGAGGCAGGCGAAGCGAGCGAGAGAGTGGAGGTGCAGAAGTGCCATGGCAGCCAACAGCAGGAATCGAGGCGCTAGTCACAGCTCAGTGGCCCCTCTTTCCTGCCACATGGAATTTCAGCCATTTCTCAAAATTCCACTGGCATAAAAAGAAAGGAAAAGCTCCAACTATAAACTATCGCTGAATGCTGCTGAACTCGGGTTCCTGCTCTTTTTCCATGAATGCAAGTCAGCATTCCAAGACCAACAAAGGGCCCCGAAGCCAAGCTCCCTCCGAACAGCACATGTACTGCGGCGTCGGCCAAGCTAACGGCAGAAAGACCTACGAAGCCCTTCTCCTCTGACACCACGTGGAAAGAGGGAGGGGGTGGAAAGCCCCAGCAAAACGTGACGATCTGCACAAGTGAGGTCTTGGGTCTAAACAAGACAAGGATGGGTTTCAATACAACGGCCGCACCAAAGAGGTTGTTCTATTTTTGAAGGGAACACCAAACCCTGCCCAAGTCAGCTCCCAGCCAGACCAGCTGAAATTCAGCGCAGCCATCACCGAGATGAGGAAGCTGCTCGGGACTTGGGATGTTGAGCTCTGGTTTTAAGCTGTCACCGACTGCAGAGCAGACCCTTCCTAACCTTGGGTATCAGCTTACCCATCTACGAGCCTGCAGAACAAACTTAATTTTGGTTGTAATTGCTTATTGATCTTCCCTCTCTGGGGAAGATCCCAACCCAAACATTATTAGTACATCCGACAAATTCAGGATTAACCTTCAAGCAACGAAATAATTCTATAAATCAATAGGTTGTTTCGCTTGGCAAGGTTAACAAAGGAAGGAAGCCACATGAAAAGGAGGCAAAAGCTACCATCACGCAGCAGAGATGTGATGAAACCTCATCCACAGAGCCAGCGGCCGCCCAGGAGAGCCTTTCTCCACAGCAGTCTGTCCTCAGGAACGTGACGTTCCTCCATGGCCGTGACACAAAAAGACTGTTCAGGAACAAAGGAGGACATGCTACGTTCACGCTGACCTCTCCATCCACTCTAAGCACAACCCAATTTTAGATCAACAGCTCATCGCCACTTCAGAGTCTTCTTATAAAACCACGTGAGGTCATCCTGTGCCGAAGGGACGTCGCCCACCAAACCCTCCCCTCTATATTCGGCATCAAAGCTTCTAATTTTTTAAAGCTAATTAATGAGTCGGTGGTTTTAAGCTAAATTCGTCTTTCGTGAATTCCAACCAAGCCGCTCCCACATGAGTATGAAGGCGACAAAAGCTGACCCAGATCCTACGATCAGGTGGCAGGCTCACTGTCGAACGTGCACTGGGAAACCTCCCAGGAGGAAAATGCTTCTCAGGAAAACCATCTTTAGGCCAACCATCTATTAATGGAGGAATTCCCCGAGATGCAGAAAGTCTGAGAGCGGCACTCGTGTCATTAATACCTATCTCCAGTGTGGATCCTGCTCCTCGGGGAGAGGAACGAGTCCATTTTCAAGGAGGTCTGGAGATGATGAATGGAAATAGGGGGCATTTGAAGAGCAGCTCACAGAGAGCCGGCCGGGGATAACAATTCACAGGCAGGTTTTACCCAGTTGTTACAAAAGGCCCAGAAGCAAAACGCGGAACCACTACAGAAGCCTGGGAGGTGTCTGCACCCTGGGGAGGCACCGTGCGCAGCAGCTGCACCAGAAGGACAGGGGTGAGAGGCTGTGGAGGTGGTGGCAGGGATGGCCACAGGTATGGAACCACTTACAGACCATGAGCGATGAAGGAATCGCTTCCCTCTGGGCTGGAAGAGAGGCAGTGAGGGAGAAGCAAGATGGATAGAAAACCCCAGAAAACCCAAAAGAAAGCTGAAGAATATTCTCCTGACATAGGAGACAGGGTGGATCCAGTAAAATGTCCAGGTAGCAGGGTTAAAATCAAATCCTCCACAGCACCTAACCGAGCTGTGGACACCACTGCTGCGGAAAGAGTTGGGAAAGGATTATCCCCGGGAGGGATCCCTGGGTTACAGCTCCCTTCCATGCGAACGGCTCCTCCCCACACCCCGGGAACGATGACTTTTTCCTCCTGTAACTCTGCCATCCAGCACACCCAGCCCGTAGCAGGGCCAATGCCAAGCCACAGCTTGCTGCAGCTCCCCCATTTTAAGCAAGGAAAGGAAGACTAGGGATTTTTTTTTCTCCTATTAACACAGCTTCCTTCAGGCTTTCAAAGCAGAGAAAGGGCAGCTTGAGACAAGAAGGCTGCAGGCTCAAGACAAGCGCTCAATGTTTTACATCCTATGGCCACGGACGATGAATAAGCCGAAGCAGACGCCGCTGGCTTTTCTCCATCGCTCCCGCAAGCGCCACGCGTTCGTTCTTTACGTGGGAACGAACGTTACGGCGTCTTTAAAGAGGTGGTATTAAAAAGCCCGCTTAAGAAACAGGTATTTTAGAGCCTATGGAATTTCTTTCACTACCAGCACTTGTAAATCAGCCCAGCAACGGGAAGAGGACGCATCTGCTCGTGGCAGCGCTCTCAAGAAGTTCCCAATATCCAGGCAGATGTTTCCGAACGGCGAGTGGATGGGATGCCCAGATGTCTTTCATTGTCGTATTTTTCCAAGCAGCCTGACAAACTTGAGAGGCAAAAAAAAAAAATGAATATGAATGATGAGCCTGTCTCGCCAGCGAAAATAAAAAGCATGTTTGACAGAGAAAAAAATATGCAAACGAAGCAGATCTGCGGAAGGCAGAACTTCGTCGGCCTTGGCCCAATTGAATTAGCATCTTACCAGCCACCGAAACGTCGCGTGGCTTTACGCGAACCGAGCTGCCGGTCGCTCACAGACCGGGTCCTTTTAACTGTTTGATCTCACCTTGTGTTCCCCATTAAAGAGCGACTGCTAACTAAAGGGAGACTTCTTTCTATTTCTAGTAGTAAATGGTCCAGGCATCAGAAACTTGGAACCTTTGAAGGGCTGGAAGTAATGAAAATACAGCGTTACTTATTCTTGGCAGGGAAAGCTCTGCAAACCGATTAAGAAAAAGGACCTGAAATACATCGAGGATCAATCCTGTGAAAGCAAACTGAGCAATGCCATTAAAATCGCAACGCACAGACTCAAATGCGTCTGTTTGTGAATTCACTTGTGATCAGTGATAAAAAACCCACTGGCTTGGATGTGGAGGAACCTGAGCAGACCCCAGTTATAGGGCGGTGCAGTTTCCAGGACTGCTGTGTGGACCTTCTCAGATGTAGAACGTTCCGGTTGGCAGAGACCTTTAAGCCCATCGAGTCCAACCATTCCCCCAGAGCACCACTGACCCCTGGCCCTCAGCGCCACAGATCCACAGGGGGCTCTGAAACCCCTCCAGGGATCACGGGGACCCCACCCCTGCCCTGGGCAGCCTGGGACAGCCCTGGACAACGAACTCAGCAGCACATTTGAAAGACACTCAAGAAGAAATTCCAAGCCAGGGAAGCGAGTATGTACTCAACTGAGAGACTACCACAACATTAACCTTCAGTTGAAAGGGGGGAAACAAGCTCAGAAACTTCAGACCCAAGGGATTAATGAGATGCTCCAGGGCAGGCAACAGCCACCAACCTGTCACCAACTGTCACAGCTACTCCTTGACTTTTGTGAATAATTAACAGAGCTAATGGGAGAGGCATCCGAGACCTTACTCGTCATCTCTCCCCCAGGCACATCCCCAGGGAATGTTTAAAGAAACCAGGCACTGCAAAGGACGATGGAAACACAACCAGAGGGTGACTGACACAGTCTGGCCCAGCTCTCCCCCAGGTCAGGCTCTCCCTGTGACGACGTCAAGAGAAGCCAGTTGCCCCCGATCGCAATTCCCTCTTTGCCAGCTCGAACTGCAGACTCTGCTGTGGGTGTCTTTTCATAACCTCCAGAATCCAAACTATCTTCGTGATCTTATCCCGCGTTATTAGAATGCTCGAAAGAATTATTAGGCAAGACCTTCTGGAAAAAAAAAAAGCCAACCAGCCTCTGCTTTGGCATTTTCCAAGATAGAAACTGAATTCAGTCACCCAGTTCCCCCTAAGGTTTGGTTTCTTACCTACTCCTGCACTTCTGAAAGCTCCCCAGAAACATGCCGAGCAACAAAAACATGAACAGCAGGTGTCTCACAACAGGAAAAAATTGCCCAAACTGTGTAAAAATCAGGGGAAGAACATCCAGCAACAGCCGGGTGGTATAAAACCAACCATTTTCTAGTACAGCACAAACTGCTGCATTTCAATTCCTTTTCCCAGCAAAGACACAGGTCAGGAAGGTCAACTGTGGAAAGCAGACTGATTAAGAAGAGGTCTTTTCTGCCGGCGAGAGTCCCTTGGTGCTCTCGTAGTATCGTGTTTCCGTGCTAAATTTGTACGATGCGCATGTAAAAGACATAAACAAGCAGCAGCCCCCGCAAGCTGTAGGAGGATTCATTTCCTCGTGCTCCTGACCTCTAATTGCATAAATTCATCCTGATAAGGCAGCTCTTCTGCTTCCAATTAGCATGCTTTCCTGGTACTGGCTGACAGCGGGAGCTGGGGCAGGGATGATGGCCGGCCGGAGCTCATGAAGGATCACCCACGGACACACTGCCGGGTACCACCACCCCGCTCCCTCTGCTCTCATTGCTGCCTTGCCCAGACAGCTTAAAAGCATCTTTAACCACCTCAGATACATCTTTCTTATCAAAACCAGTAGTACCAACGAGCTACTTTTCATCTGAGCTGGGGAGCTCAGTTCTGTGCAGCTGTCCAGCACTTCTGACAGGTCTTGTTTACCTGTACGAACATCATCCTCCCCTTCCAAGCTTTTCCTCGCCTCCCACCTCAAACCACGGGAAAGAAACTGGCAGCAGAGAGGAAACCTCAGCAAGAGCCGCTTAGTCTTTCACTGTGCATTTAGCTGACACCATCAATCTCATTCTGGGAATGAGGATGCTCTGAAAAGTTCTGGCCCCCATGCTCCCAGAAGGACCTTGAGGGGCTGGAGTGTGGCCAGAGAAGGGAACGGAGCTGGGGAAGGGGCTGGAG
>JANHFX010003522.1:17312-27841 GCA_027560015.1 Chloroceryle amazona | reverse complement strand
CTGGGCAGCCTGGGCCAGGCTCTCCCCACCCTCAGCACCAACAATTTCTCCTCCTCTCCAGTCTCAATCTCCCTCTTCGAGCTTCAAACCATCACCTCTTGTCCTGTCCCAACAGGCCCTGCTCAAAGGTTTGTCCCCATCTTTCTGACAGGCCTCCTGGAGCACCCCAAGAAGGTCTCCCTGGAGCCTTCTCCAAGCTGAACACCCCTAACTCTCTCAGCCTGTACCTCACACCCACCTGTACGTTCTTACACACCACCTGTTATGGACAATTCTTTACTCCAGACATCAGGCACGTTGCTACCTTTCATTCATCTTCACGATAGCTCACCACTTCCAGTGGATTCAAACCAGGCTGAGGCGTTAGCGCCCGGAATCCCAAAGGAAGGTGGCACAATTTCTCCACAAAACTCACAGCTGGAGCAAAAGGGCCGGATTTCCAACCACGATCAACACAAGGTTCCTCAAGAGCACCATCTCCCGTGGACCTGACCTCCAGCAGGACTCGTGACCTCCCATGGCAGAGCGGCGACGTTAATTAAACGCAGACAAAGTCAGGTGGCTCACACCGACCGACGGCCAACCGCGCAGACCATAATAACCCCCCCAAATGCTAACCTGCGCTGCCTGACGCTTCATACGCAAGAGTTAAAGCGCTCTGCTAGTGTTATCTTACAAAGCATGTTGCAAACGACAGTGGAAAAAAAAGAAATATTGGGATAAATATTGATTCAGTTTTGGGTTTTTTTTTGGTGTATTGGAAAACGCGGTTTGGAATCAGCAGGGACACTTTGGGTCCATGTTAACAGCCCACGGGCAAGCGCGAGCGCAGACTCCAGCTTGCTTTCCATCCTGACTTTCTCCCCCCCTGCCAAATTTCATCAATAAAAACAGCATGAAATTTTCCAAACGGAGGGGTGAAGAGGAGCTGCAGCATTTTGAGGTGAATCTGCACCGTAAACTCTGCTCTCAAGCCAGCGCTTTCCTCCCCGGCAGCGGCAGAGAAAAGGCAGCAGGTGCTCAGGGCACGTGGTTTTTAAGGCTCACTTGGAGAACAGGCTGCCGTGGGTTTGCAACTGGAAATTTTTGGGTTGTTTTTTTGGTTGCTTTTTTCTTTTTTTTGTTCCACAAAAGCACATTTATGGAGCAACACAGGAAAGCACAGTCTGAAATCTTGGAATGCTATTAATTTTATTGCCTTTTCTTGTAATTTAACAACGTTGAAAATTTCCACCCAGCAAAGGACGGAGTTTGAGATCTGTGCTTCTGTGAAGTCCATCTCCGACTGTCCTCGTTCTGACGACGCGAGGACGGGAACACTCCGAAACTACCAAGAGCAAACCGAAGCCTTTGAGGCGCAGTGGCTGAAAAGAACCCCCCTCCTTCTCAGCACCATTTCAACCTCGACCGAGACTCGGGGTGGGGAGGGAGCGGATTAACCTCTCCACTCTCCTGCAGACTCACTTCTGCTTCTGAAAGCAAATTCCCTCAGGGAATGTCGCTGGAGAAACCTGCTGCAGGTCCCTTCTGCCCATCCGCCTCGCTGCATAACCATCGTTCACTGTCCTGAAACGAGCGTTGAGGTGCACGGTGGTAGAGACCCCCCTGCCCTGGGTCATCCCCGCAGCTCTGTGCCTCCTCCTCAACCCAGAAGTAACGGCGCGTAGCAAACCGAGGGGAAACCTTTCCGACGAATTAATCCGACGCGGGAGCGAGTCCTTGCCTGAGCACGTAATAAAAGGTAACTGGGAGCGAGGCCAAACCCAGTTTGGCGCAGGCAGCCCACCTAGAAGGACTTCCCGGAGGCCAGCAGCCGGTGCATTCTCTACTGGACGACCCGCTGAAAAAGCAAAACCTGGAAAAATGCTTTTTTCTTTTTCTTTAAATAAGCGCAAGAGGACGCAGACAATAATAAGGGAATTAGGAGCGATCTAAAGCCTTGAGAAAATAACCTCCGCGGGCAGGTTAAGCTAAGGAATGACTTTCCCAGCCAAAATCAACAGTATTTAAGGGGGAACGCGATTCCGTATAAATAGGCTGCGGGAGAGGAAAGAACCGCTCATTCAGAGCGCGCAACAGAGACCCGTGGAGTCACCGGTAAGAATGGACGCATTGAACTTCCCCGTCAGAGTCAACATCACGGGTGGGATTTCCAGAAGTATTTTAGGAAGTTAAATGCCCCGTTTCCAGCGGTTTGCCACAAGGGCCGGTCATTTAGTTCTCAGGGGCGTTTCGAGAAGCCCACCCTCGAATGTTGGAAAGTGAAGGAGCTTGTTTCACGAGGCAGCAGCGTCACACCGTTGGCCGTTACGGAGTCAAGTGCTGCTAACGCTCGCTGCTGAGTTTTACTGGAGTGTAGGAAATGCTTTGGGCTGTTAAAAGCCCACAGCTTATTTATTTTATCAAATAAACCCACAAGAGAACATCTCCATCCTACCCATCACCTCACGTTCCACCCAACGAGGCAGCTGAACGCTCTCGTTTTTTGACAGCAGTCGCCACCATCCACCTCTATCCTGAGTTCTGGTCCATTCTCTACTATCCCAGTATCCTTCTTGCTGTCCTCTGATGGACTGGACGTGGTGTCCCCAAACACCAGAGCACCTTTTTCTCACACAGCGTGAAAATGCTTGAGCAAAGTTAGGTTTCTGAACTGCTGAGACCTACTGTACTTATCAGTCATGTCTTACTCTTCCCTCCTCCTCTGCAGCTGCTCCCTCCTGTCTCTCACTGAACTCTGTTGGCTGCATTTCCACCAAGCAATGCTCAGGGATGGCCCACTCCTGAAGGACACAAGCCAGCAAGGTTTAGGTTTCCATCGGAAGAGGCCAAAGCTGGTGTTGGTGAAACACAGGGAATCTTAAAGGACACGAGAAGGAGAAGTCCTCCGTTCTTCAGGCTGGCCTGTAAGGGTTCAGGAGGCATTTCCCTGATACTATTTATAGAATCAGAGAATGGTTTGGGTCGGAAAGGATCTTAAAGATCATCTCATTCCAACCCCACCTCCCACGGGACATCTCCCACTAGACGACGTTGCTCAAAGCCCCATCCAACCTGGCCTTGGATGCTTCCAGGGATGGGACATCCACTGCTTCCCTGGGCAGCCTGCTCCACGAGCGCCTAGTTGAAACTGCAGCCACTCACGCAGAGAACCCTCTTTGCCCCACCGGCGAAGACGACACAAGCATCGTGATGACAGGAGCAGGTGATCCTTGAGGTCCCTTCCAACCCGGCATTCTACGATCCCTGAGGGTTTCGGTGCTGCCCCTTTCCCTGTCATTAAAAATTGTATATATTTAAGTGGAACGACATTGAATTATAGCTAAATACTGACAGGTTCAACTATTCTCCACGGACTTAAAGAGCAAGTGGACAATGTAATGATTGTTTTCAGGGAAAAATGCTTTCAACCCGGCGCTTTTGTGGCTTGGCTGTTATTTCAGCCTACGTACGCGCTTCTCTTCACCAGCTTAGATTTCAGCCGGCATCTGCAGTTTGAAACCCCTGCAGCTTTGTAAGGTGCAATGAATCCACCCCAGGGAAGAAGGGAATAATGCAAACTTAAGTTTTTACCTGTCCTCAGTGCCCTTGCGCTACAAAGAAAGGAGTTGTTAAAATGCTGACGCGATGCTCCGGGGAAGGGAGGCGTTAATGAGCAGATGCTTCTCCTAAGCCAGCTTTGAACGGTGCGAGAACCGAACGCACCCGGCTGCTCTAAGAAATAGGAGAGTGGGGCATTTGCAGATGGGGACACGGCCTCTCCCAGACCTGTAACAGTCCTTGGTAAGAACCGAGCGAGCTACGTGAAGACGAAACCCAGCAATAAGCGCGGGGATCCGAAGATGCCAAAGTCACCTTCCCTCTAGAAGGGAGGTCTAACCTGGGACTCTGCAGCAGGACACGGGTGCAAACGTAGAGTAAGGCAAAGGGGCTACGTAGCTGGGCTCTGCCTTGGAGGAAGGAGAAATGAGAAGGGAACAGCTCTCACCAGAGGACATGTGGAAGCAGGAGTGCGTGGAAGAGCCAGGCAGCCACTCTCTGGTCCAAGGACGACTAAGAACGGAGTGGGAAAAGGGAAAAAATGCCTGCGCAAGGCAGCCACCCCTGGTCTGGGGGAGAAACTGTGCTCAGGAGGATCGATCTGCTTGCTTAGAAGAATACGATCTCAATCCGATGACTGCAACCAACACGGGCAAACGCTGTGACAGGTTCTGTCTGCAAGATGTGCAGGGAGACTTCCAGAGCCCGGATCAATTGCCACCCGAGCGCGAGCGAAGGGACTGTGATCACCCGAGGTCAGGAGAGCAGAGGGCTCAAGTACACCCAGGTCTGTGAAATCCCACACTCCGCTGCTCTACGAGCGCGTGTGGCAGCTACAGAGGATGGCAGCTTGTGTTCCAAGAGGAAACAAGCCCCCTTAGAAAGGGGCTCCTCCACCATCTGGACCTCTGTCCTTAGAGTAGAAGACTCTTCTTTCCTGTGACAAAGAGACAGAGCCTCTCAAGCTACGTGTCGGTCAACGTCCGACTGACCTTGCCTGGTGCAACCCTCATCTGCTCCATAACCCAGACGCTTCTCCAAGTGGAACAGCGTAACCAGCGGAGTCCTTAGACACGCTCTTTCTGAAGGGAAGGAACAGAAGCAGGACGCTGGCAGCAGCAAGTCAGAGAAAGAATCAACACAGACGGCGACGTATTGTCCAAGCTGGCGAAAAGGCAAAGGAATCTCTCCCTTCCTCACAGAGATTTCCCCAAAGCTTTCTTGTTTTCCATTCCATTCTTCAAAGCACGTGGTGGGGGCAGAAGAGGGCTTTATTCCTCTGAGAGAAGCTCCGTGTCGTTCCCTCTGATGAAGACCAAGAGAGGTGCTGCGTAACAAAGAGGGACGCTGCGTACACCAAGCCTCGTTTCACCTCCCACCGGTGTTTCCCAGAGCACCCAAGACATCCTCCCAACATCCTGGCTTCCTACAGGGTAACCAAAGGACTCCATCACCACAGGCGCAGTAAAAAGGAAATGCAGAAGGTGGTACAGGGTCTGAACTGGGATGTCTGGATCTGTTCTCACTCTGGGACAGAAATCGCTTGCGCGGCTTGTAACAAAAACCTCTTACAAGATTTTCCACGAGTGAGAAGTTGAGATTAGAACGTTGCCTGGCCTGATGACCACCAACGCCGACCGAGCCAGAACCGCGGCCAAAGGGCTTGACAGTCAAACCGAAGCAGAGCTGCTGCCTCCCAGAACATCCTCCTTCTGACTGTTCCACCGATGGAATCGGGCAAAGGTTTCCAGGGCTCTCTCCTCTTCCTTCTCCCTCTTCACCCACCGGACAATCACAGGTGGCTGACAGCTCTCTCCTGCCGCTACCTCAATAGAAGCCCCATTGAAAAGCATCAAGAGATCTCTGTTCCCTCGATTTAATATCCCGGCACCCGCCAAGCAGACACCGCATCCTGCCAAGACAAACACGTGGGCCTTGGCAAAAGGGGAGGGGGCAGCTTCTGGAGACAGCCCTCCAGTCTAAACTTCTTAAGGAGTCGATATAAACAGGCTTTTGTGAAGGGGGAAAAAAAAAAAAAAGGTGCTGCCTCGTCTAAAAACACAGATTCAGCGCAAAAAACACTGCCACCTTTCACCCTCTCTGTTGGCTTAAGGTGTGTTCGGCTCAGTGACTGTGCAAAACCTGCGTCACCGCTACCTGCCGCTCGCCGCTTTCATCCAAAGGCGCGACCCCGCTGGAGTCGCCCCGAACACTGCTTGATTTATTGGGAGGAAAAAAGGAAAGCCGAGAGGGACGCTCTGCCTGCGGCACGTCTCCCTTTGCCTGCCTCCACCAAACCAGAGCCACGCTGGGTGGAAAGAAGTTTCCTACCTGCGTAGCTCCAGGGTCACACCTTCAATTCGTGGGCTGGATGTTATTTCTTACGCCACGCGGGATCTGGGTTTTGTCAAGAATTCTCCGCGTTGCTCGGTCAAAAATGTTCTGGAAGCTTCTGAAGTAGTAGTTTGCCCCACGATGGCTCTCTTCAGCTTGCGACTACCAAGCGGTGTGTTAATTGCCCGGGATCTCGCCACGCGTCAAGCCCTCCTCTTTCCGTTTCGGTACGAGCACACCCGCACCCCTCGCTCGGGGCGCAGGGACCCCAGCACGGAGACAGCTTTGAGAGACTTAAGGAGATAAAGGAAGAAAAAAAGGGCACAGTGGTTCCCTCAGGCACCGTGTCAACACGGTTAATGAAAACCAGGTGAAAGCCACCAAGTATCACACATCTGCTTCTATTTATGAGGCTTCCAAGTCGTTTAGACTCATTGACCCCTGCTGCTTTATCACCCCGTCGTGTACACCGTGCAGTGACCACCTGGTAAAAGTGGCCGCAGAGAATGGAAAAACAACATCAATTCTGAAGAAGACTTGATCTCAACTTAGAAAGCTCCCCCAAGTGACCAGAAATGGCTTTCATTTCAAACTCCAAGCGAGTAGACAGATGACTTTTTTTCTCTTAGCCTCACTAAAACAGCAAGAAGAGGAGTCCACCCAAAGAGAAGGGGACAGGCGATCGCTCTGCCCACCGCGTGCGTCCCTGCGTGCTGCTGCTGCTGAATGAGAAAGAGAACTAACTGCCCTTTCTGAGGGACACACCAGGATTTTGACGATACTGATCTAAACTCATTGCCATCACATTAAGTTCATAGCCTCACAGACTTGTTTCGGTTGAAAGACACCTTAAAGATCATCTTGTTCCAACACCCCTGCCCAGGGGCACCTCCCGCTAGACCAGGCTGCTCAGAGCCCCGTCCAGCCTGGCCTTGGACACAGCCAGTGACGGAGCATCCACAGCTGCCCCAGGCACCCTGTGCCGGTGTCTCGGCACCCTCACAGTGAACAACTTCTTCCTCACTTCTCCTCTAAATCTCCCCTCTTACAGTTCGAAGCCGTCACCCCTCGTCCTACCACTGCAAGCCCTTGTAAAAAGTCCCTCCCCAGCTTTTTTGTAGGGCCCCTTCAGATACTGGAAGGCTGCAGAAAGGTCTCCCCGGACCCTTCTCTTCCCCAGGCTGAACAGCCCCAACTCTCTCAGCCTGGCCTCTTAGGAGAAGCGATCCAACCCTCTGATCGTCTTCATCACAGTGTCATAGAATCGTTTAGGTCGCAAAAGACCTTTAAGCTCATCGAGTCACGGTGGGGAAAGAGCAGCAGGTTCCCCCCAACAGCTCATTGCAGGCTGCAGTCTGTCAGAGACCTTATCACAGCAACCCTACCGCTGAAAACACAGATACATCTTGGCCAAAAGCACATACTACAGAGAGAAGAAAACCCAACTCATCAGGGAAAAATACAGAAAACATCATTTGTTATAATTTTGGAAGGAAATAATCTCTTACGTGGCACTCCTCCTTAGCTTCTAGCATGCCAAGGCTCACCTATCACCAACCAGCCTTTGCTGCCCACCTCTGTAATTTGTCTTTTCTCCCTCTGCTTCAGACATGCGCATGTTTCTCTTTGCACTAACTGCCCCCCTAAGAGCTCTTCCAGACCTGTGTTGGATGAGAGGACCTATACCAATATCCCCAATCTTGTCCCCTAAGCTGCAGCTCCCGCGCTCAGCTCTACTGCCCAGGCCAAGCTGATGAGATCCATCAAATGTTTTTAAACGATGGGGCTCCGCAAACGGCTCACGAGTAAGACGGCAGAACAGCCATCCATCAGCAGGGGGCACGGGGACGCTCTGGGGAACAAAGGAGACTATTGTAGCTCTGGAGAGGAAGAAGTGCCCATCTTCAGCAAGGTTTAGCATTACCACACGGCGACTGCCTCCTCGGCTGCTCCTCAGCTACAAGCTCCGCTGCTGTCACCCGTCCAAATTCTGTATGAGGGAATAATGCGCAATCCGTTGGACAGGCAAAAAAGCAGCAGCGACAGAAACCACAGGGCACTTGCAGGCGGGAGTGAGAGCAGTTGCAGGAGCGATCTCCCTGCTGAACTCCCCTCTCCCTTCTGCTGCCGTCACCTCTCCGCTTTCCCCAGCCCCTAAAAACGGGTAACTGTCTTTAAACTGCTATCCCCTCGGCCCCTTTTTAGTGTTTTCCTGAAAGACCTCAGCCCTATGGTCCGCACGAGGATTGGTCAGGACTTGGGCTGCTCTGCTTGCTTTAATAAATCAAATTCCTTAAGTAACTGTTGTTCAACGATCGGCGGGTTTGCAGCGGGTCACTGGCAGCGTAGCCACGACTTTCACCACTCAGAGCTCGTATTTCATTTGAACCAATGACAGTCCCTCTATAAACAAAAACAAAGCACTAAACCAATGGAGAAACTTTGTACACTCAACTGGGAACCCAAAGAACCACCCATCTTCCCCTTTTCCAAAGGCACAGGCAACGGCTCAGGACCAAGGACTACCCTCTTTGTGCTTTAACTCCCGAATGGTATCCCAGTCAGTTTGCACGTTCAGCCTCATTTATAAACGACCCGGGAATCTCCCAAAGACACGACACGTTAGCTGCTTCAGCAGATGGCTGCTGCTTCTTGCCTTAGACAGCTACTGGGGGTTCTAGGGTCCCCCCCAAGGTGGTCAGATGCCCTGACCTCCTGGACGGTTCCCTCAGCAGCTGGCTCTTAGCTCGCTCCTTCAGTAGCAAATCTGGGTAACTCCCACACTCCCACTCCATTTCCTCACAATTCACTGGAACTTCAAATACTTTCCTCTTAAACCGAGACGTTTTCTTTTCTGGCTAAAAAAATGTTTTGACATTTAATGCAGAATTTTAAGTCGGCCTTTAAATATACCCTCACTACATTTGCTGATGTCAAGCCCTACCAAAACCATTTCCAGGAGTCCCTAAATCAAGAGCCAAGGCGGCGATCTCGGCCAAGCCTGAAAGCCCGTGCTGAGGGCCGTGGCTAAAGCCAGCCTCCCGCTCCTCGCGAGCAAGGCGCCGAGAACCCGCCTCAGCAGCGGCACGGCACGGGCTGCCCCTTCAACTAAACATCCACCAATACAGAGAAGTTATTTTCCCATGAGGTTGCACAAGGTATCGTCGTCAACGACGGCGTTCAACACGTCTACGGGCCGTGAGAACGGCCAAAGTGGCGGTGGTAAAGACTAGAGAAACACAAACTCACATGCTCAGTGGAACTGGGAGGGTAAAACTTCCCCCGGGGGCAGGTTATTCCATAAATATATCTTGCAGCGTTTCTGGTAGGTTCCTCGGAAGCCGCTCCTGCTGACCGCAGCACTGTCAGTCGGAGGCAGCGCTGAACTAGATGGAAACTGGCAGCTCCTGCATTTCCAGGGTTTTGTGCGGGCTACCAACCGATACAATATTTGCATTGGACTAAGTCAGGAGTAATTCCAGCTACGCCAGGAAGTTTCAGAGGATAAGACTAATGCAATAGAAAGAACAAGGTACCAAGAGACCACAGTCATCTAAGAGCCTTTCTGCATCCTCTCCGACAAGTCGGTGCCAAATCATCACCTGCCAAAGCAGGCTCAACCCCAGACGCACTTGTGCACGCGAGCAATCCTCATTACATCAACAAAACCAATCACGCATGGGGACTTGTCCATCCTTTCCTCTGGTTCCCAGGAAATCCAGACAGATCTCGAGGTCTCCACAAGCGTTACCCAATAGCCGGTTATTAAAGGTCTCGTGTGTAAACCTATTGGCTTTTGAAACCTGATTAGCAGGTTCTGCCTTTTCTAATAGTCCCGCCTCAGTTAGCTGTGAAAACAACGTTTCGAGGGGGAGCTGACTTTTTAGACTCCCCAAGAGTCCTAATTCAGCCCCCATCTGTGAAACTGCACGCGGGGCCCGTAGCAGCAAACTGCCCCCTTCCGGCTGCCCGTCCCCTGCGCCGGCTGCCCCCGCCTGCCAGGCAGAAACCAGGAGGTGCTGCACAACATTCAGCTGAGGTAAGACAGAATCGAATGCTGGAGGCTTAAGGTTATTTTTGTGATGTGCTCTTGATGTGCTTATCATTAATAATACATCGCGCCCGCCTGAGAGCAAGGAGCAATCCTGGATCACTTTGATAGCCATATAGGCCACGCCAGCCTCTTCATTCACGTCAGAAAAAGAGAGCTGTGGGGACTTCATCCTCCAGGGCAATTCCTTCTGGTACCTTCCAATACTTCTGAGAACCTGGGAGAGGCACAGCGCATGCGCTTCCGGAGCTTTTTCAGTAGTTAAGGTTGGAAGGTTAAATACTCAGAGATGGGAACATGTGACATTAAGTGTTGTGGGGATGGATGCAACACAAGCTTGCGCTCTGCGCAGGTCTACGAGCAAGAGCTGCTGGTTTCTGACCGACTGCTGCTTCTATACTGCTCATATTGCAAAAACACCCCTTATCTTCCCGGCAAGAGCAACTCCTCCGCGGACGAAACCGCCACACCTATCCCGAACGGTTGCAGCAGGGCTGCGAGGAGCCCCTGAGCTGCTCGGGGCCAGGACCGGAGCAGCAGCTCCAGGCAGGGAGCCTGCCCGAGGCTGCGGTGCTCCTCGGGGGCCCTCTGCTGGAAACCTGCC
>JANHFX010003522.1:6786-17212 GCA_027560015.1 Chloroceryle amazona | reverse complement strand
AGCCCTTGTAAAAAGTCCCTCCCCAGCTTTTTTGTAGGGCCCCTTCAGATACTGGAAGGCTGCAGAAAGGTCTCCCCAGACCCTTCTCTTCCCCAGGCTGAACAGCCCCAACTCTCTCAGCCTGGCCTCCCAGCAGAGGGGTTCCAGCTCTCGCATCATCTTCATGGCCTCCTCTGGACCCACTGCGACAGCTCCATGTCCCTCTTGAGCTGGGGGCTGCAGAGCTCGAGGCAGCACTCCAAGCAGGGTCTCAGCAGACCAAGTTACGAGCAAACCGAGGTGCACACTTAAAGCCACCTCTGAAAGGATCTGTGAATCCCAGAGACAGCCCAGGAGCCAAGGAAGGTTTCCAAGCCCTGTGACCGCAGGGGCTGTCCCCAGGAACCTGTGGGCGGGTGGCACATCACTTAGGGACTCGCACCTCTGGCAGACCCAGCTTCTCAGTCACGGCAGGGGCTCCGGGCCCCGCCGCCGACGTCCGTCTCGCAGGGCTGGCAGGGAAGGGGGAAAGCCGTCCAAAAGGACATACTTCTCCTGCTGCACATCTTCTGAATGTTAAAATATTTATGGCCTCGACATACTTGGCACGTAAAAAAACACTACACACCAGAAGAATGCTGGAAAAAAAGCAACACGGCAGCGCCCTGCGCATTTTGAGAAGCAGATGTTATCGATACCGTTGCCGGGTGCCTACCGGAGGGGGAGAGAATGCTTCAAGGTGAAACTCACCCTCCCTCACAGATGGGCCTCCAGCCCCTACGGAGATTCCCGGGGCTGCGGGCGGGCACCGCGGCTTCGAGGCCGATGGTCCCCCCAGAAGAGCAGTGCTATGTTTGTTTCTTGTTAAATGCTACGAGCGAGATAAGCATTTCTTGGACAACAGCAAACCCAGTTCTGAGTCAAAGGAGCTCCTCAAACCGTACGCGTTGCTCAGGGCTCAGAACCGCCTCCTTTAGTCACACAGCACAAGTTTGGCACCGAGGGGTGGTAGCAGATTTTTAAAATGAAAAAAAAACAAAAACCAAAACGAAAAACCAAAGAGATCTTCTGCAGCTACAAAGAAAAATATTCTTTGTTCGACTGAATAGCAGGATGGAGGCTCAGAAGCAGGATGGAAACATAGGAATGTTTAATATCCTCTTCCGAGCGACGGATGCAATATAGGAATAAGAAGTTAAGATTCGCTCGTGCTAAAAGACTGAATGTCAGGCTGAGCAGAAACGATACGCTCGTTTCCTTAGCTCAGGAGAGTTTTTCCTGCAGCTGATGAACCATTTCAAAGATGAGCACTTGGATTTAAGCCCCTCTAGCACACCCGCCGTAATCTGGGTAAAATAACAACACGGCCGCGAGATCGCCGACCTCATCTGACGCCGAGCGGTGACAAGTGATGGAGTCCAAAGCCATGCACAAGAAAATTCCTTTATGCTGAAATTTCTCACGCTTGGTTTTAATCCAAACGTCGCGTTTCTTTTTTCCCCCTCTTTCAGAAAGTCTAAGGAAAAAAAGAAAATAAAAATCAATGGAACCCCTTAAGAGCCAGAGGAAAGGAAAACCAAAAGAAATAAACCAAACCAACAAACTTGGATTTTATGTGGAAAAATGCATCTCTATTTTTTGTTCTTGGAAAACCCACCCCAGCCTCGTTTCAACGGCAAAGCGCCGCGCAGAACTGGCGCGCAAACTGCTTTGTCCTCAGAGAAGGAGCTGTGGTTTTAAAATATGGGTTATTAAGAGCTGAAAAACATGCAAGGAACACGCTCAGTGCAGGCGAGGATCTCCCCGAGCCCGGCCTATCTCTGTAGAAATATTTACAGAGCACAAATTCCGTCTGGGTGGTGCTTCCAGAAGCTCTCTGCTGGTAACTGGTCGAGGGGGAAATGTTTCAGGCAACAGCAAAACTCGCTTCTGGGGAAGGACCCCGAAGTGGGTGCAGGCTGCAGGGCACTGGGGCCCTTTGCCACGGGTGGATTTTTACGCACAGTTCTCTATGAATTTTCTGTGCTGGTTTTTGCAGAAAGCCTGGTGCTTTCACAAATCCCAGAGCCAGGGGATTGCGGGAGAGTCGTCGCTGGAAGGTGCAAAAGAAAACAGAAGGTGTTTGGTAGCCTTCAAAGCAGGAAAATTAAGATCTTCAAGAGCTGAACGCTCCAAATCTACAAAGCGAACGAAATAATCCCAGAATGTGAACAGCTCAACAGCTGGAGGGTGGCAAAGGGGACATGTGGGGTCAGCGGCACCACGTCCATCGCACGAAAGCGGCGTTCATCCACCCGCTGCCTGTTCGCGGCAGTCAGGAACCACCCCCTGAAGCAGGGGACCTTGCAGACTCCTCCTCACTCTTCACTGCTGAATCATAAAGTTGGAATTCATTATTTTTCACGCCTTCGGTGAACTGAGAAGCGAGGAGGCTCATACTGGGACCAAACTGGGGGCTGCTCCCTCCCCAGCCAGCTGTAGTTTCACTCCCCACGGAGCTTCTTCCGCAGGTCACTTCCACAAATGGTGTAGAAGACTGTGTTACACCTCTGGACCATCAAGTGTGGTAACTGACACGCTCCTGAGACAACCGGACGCTGGGCAGCTTAATAAAGTCCATTTCCACAAGCATCAATTCGGGGGCTTTGCCGATTTACGTTGTGCTGAGCACATAAATCAGCTGTGAAACTCTCCCACTCGCCTCTGCTACGCAGGGCGTAATGCTACGGGCACGCTACCAGCAGAGGCAACAAAGATGTCCCTACCTCAGAGACCTTGCAAGGTAACAGAAAATTCAGTCAAAACTGTGGGTGAAAACCAGTCACCTACTCAGATGTCAGAGAAGGAACAGAAAACGGATGTATTTTAATCTGAAAAGAAATACTCTGACGATTGAAAGCTCCAAAGCGCCGTTTTCAAGTTGCAGATCGACCCCAGCTAGCAATATTTCCGTCAAACTCTGTGTAAATTGGTTCTACATCTTGATGCAAAAAAAACCCAGTGGTAGAAACTCCTAAAGCCAACGGAGAAGCAGTTTTACACGTCGGCCGTTTGGTCAGGAATGAACCAAGGAAGTCAAATGTCAGCGTGATTTTAAGAGCTCAGAGAGTGAATTTGCTGTCACATTCACTGTTGCTGCTTCAAGAAAGAAAGTCGAATTGGACCACGCAGCTCTGAGGTCAAATTCCAGATAGAGGTAAGTACGGCGCAGAATAAACAAGGAACATCAAAAAGAGGCACGGCTGAATATGGCCTCTGTACCTCTCCCCAACCGAAGGCAGTCTCGAGCCCAGCGCAGGCGCTGCTGGCAATGGGAACTTTGAGAGAGGCTGCAAGGATTCAGCTCTGAGAACATTTGACTATTTCAGTGTCTATAAGTTAGTGGGACTCAGTGATCTTAAAGGTCTTCTCCAACCACAGCATTCTGTGATTCTGTGGATGCCTGCTCCTAAACCCCTGTCTAGAGGTGACCTGATTAAACACCTCCACCCTGAGCACTGGGATACCCAGCACCGCTCACAATTCAGTCTCCTCGCCTCCGCCTGACTCGCAACATACTGTCAAGTGTCTCAACATTCAAATATCCTCTTCAATCTAGAAAGACAGAGTAGAGCCTAGTAGCAGAGGTGTTAGCTGGACTTCTTAGCACCCTGTTCTCCACTTGTGGCTACGTAGCCTACACACAAAGATCTGGCAAACCTCTCTAGTTCCCAAACCAAGCATTTTGGCCTATTCCTGTTCGACGTTCCAGAGACACCCGAGGAGGCCCCCAGAGTGCTGTCTGGAAAAGTCCGGTGGCATTCTGAGACTCAGTGGCGTATTCTTAGGGTGGAACGAAGGATTTCCTGGGATTATACAGAAATAGGGCAACTTTAGGGGTTTTTTTAATGCCCTCTGCAGAGCACCCTGGAGATGCGAGTCCAGGCGAGCTCCATGGTCAAGGGCAAAGCAGCAGCTTCAGCAAAACACATTTTCCTTTAAGATTAACTCAAAGAGGGCTGTAAAACCACAACTGTTCAGTAGGGACACGCTGCTGGGATATATAAACTCGAACCTGCCCAAAGCCGCGCGCGAGCGGTGTTTATTTTCCCATATTCATCGCCACAAACAAGCATCCCTTTCACAGCTCAACCACTTTCTCGCCTCTGTCAGCGACTCCACCACCGAAATGAAGCGTAAGCAAAGAGCCTACGATAAGGGCACAGTCATTCTGCTTTTTAAGACACAACAACTCCAGACAGGGACGGGTGGACTTAAAATACACCGCTTTACTCAGGCTTCCTTTTCCTTAAAATACGCCCCGTGAAGAATATTTTAAAATACACCGAAACCCGAATAAATGCTATTTTCAAGCTTCACCAGGCAGGCTCCAGCAGCCCAGAGGTCTGTCAGGAATCACGAGCCCTGGGTTTAAGCAAAGAATTATCGTAATCAAAGCGATGAGGGGGAAAAGCGAGTTACGTCAAAGGCAGGACTTCAAATAGCTCGCTGGAGTCTGCTACAGTCCCAGCTCTTGCTCCTTCCTTCTCCTCCTCAGAAACCTCACGCGCTTGGGGAAGGCTACTGGAGAGGAGGAGAAAAAAACCCAACGAACTCAGCTGTCCGCAATCCTTCTTCTCAGAAGGGATTTTCCCGGTCCCGATTGATACCCAGAGGCCCAAGGGACTCGACGTTCCCCAGCAGTGCCCTCGCTCTCTGCCGTGGCCAGAGCCACATCAGACAGACCATGGCACGGGGATGCGCCACGTATTTCATCTCTTATTTATTTAACCAGATCACTTTTCCCTTACCCGAGATCCTCCCCGACACCTTTTGCGGAGGGAAGAGGCGGCGAATGGGGCAGCAAAACAGCTCCTGCCGGAGGGATTTCTTCAGCTCACCGCGACCCGACAGGCCTTCTGCTTCTGCGCTCCGTTTGAAAAACAAGTGACATCTTTTTCCGTTTGGAAAACCCATTCCCCAAACCGATTGCATATTTCCGTGCTACGAGAGGTATTTGTGCAGCTCCTTATATCTTGGCCCGGTTGGGTCTGCGTGAAGCCCACAGCAGCGCCACTGCCCAGCTAGTCACTTTTTCCTACCACCACGTGATCCTTGGGACCAAGGGAGAGGGAGCTGCAGCCCGTAGGAAAATCACCCCTTTGGAGGAGCGCTCGGCGGTTCAACGTAAAGTGTACAACCAAGTGGAAACTCTGAGCATAACCCTTTCTACTGCTTCCTACTCTGTACACCAAGTACAAAGCACGGCGGGTTTCCCGCTCGCCATCCTCGAACCCGCAGCCAGGAGTTGGTATGAACGACAGGTTTCTACAGCTATCTGCTGAAGCAGAGAGGTTCTCTCTGCACCTCTGAAAAAAAGAGTTTTTTGTTCAGTGGGTTTAGTCTTTGGTCATGGGCTGAGGTTCCCCAGAGGAGGCAGAGAGGGGTGAGAGCTCAGGTGGGGGCTTGGCAGGTCTCAGATCCACTCCCTGCTCACATCATCTTCTGCAAATGCTCTCCATGAAATTCACGCATCGACCTGTCTCGCAGACACACAAGTTCTTTGGCATTTTACTGCGAGAGAGAAAGCTTCATAAAAGTAAGTTTCGGTGAGAGCTTCGGGAAAAAGAAGAGGGTTTTAGGTGGGAAAGGGCAATTCGTTCTAAGTGAGCATGGGAGGAATGCAAGGCAGGAAGAGAGAAGGAGACACGAGGGCTAAGAAGTGAGGCAAACCCATCGTTAGCCCAAATTTAGGACCATTAATAAAAAAACTTATTAAAAAACAAAACAAAACAAGAAATGAATGGAGCTTGAGCAACCAGCTGCATGTGACACTACACAAAGTTAGGGTGAAGCACCTGCTTGTTTTGAGTGACAACTTGAAGGAGAAGCAACCTAGGGACAGAGGAGAATTTCCCTATTTTACACTACACCGACACTTCACTCCAACAGCCGTCCCCTCCCTTCTCAATACTCCTTCCCGTGGTGTTTTACACGAGGAGCCTGAAGCCCTGATTCCGCAACACGATGGCCCTGCATTTTTAGAATCATAGAATCGTTTTGGTTGGAAGAGACCTTCCAGATTATGGAGTCCAACCCATGTCCCTCAGCACCACAGCTCCACGGGGGGCTTGGAAACCCCTCCAGGGGTCACAGGGACTCCACCCCTGCCCTGGGCAGCCTGGGACAGCCCTGGACAACCCTTTCCATGAAGAAATTGTTCCTCAGCTCCAACCTAAACCTCCCCTGGGGCAGCCTGAGGATGGTTCCTCTTGTCCTGGCACTTGTTCCTTAGGAGAAGAGCCCAACCTCACCTGGCTCCAACCTCCTGTCAGGAAACTTTTTCCCAGTTTCTGGAGCTTCTGCACTTTGAGAAAACCTCTTTACTGTTACATCTGCAAGGTCTGGATCAGCCTCTAGGAAGTGCTCCATACCAGAGAGGTGACAGGATGAAGTCCAAGCCCAGCCTGACAGTGACCAAAGTCAGGGAGGAGGGGCCGAGGTTCCCAGATGGGGCCTGTCTATCCCAAGAGGCAGCTGCAACCCATCAAGCCCCCCTTCATACATCCGCAGGGCTGCCAAGTGCAGTGGCAACCACTTGCCAAGGCCAGTGGCCAGTGGCACGCGCAGGCGTGGCGGGTTAAGGGAGTTCACCGTGAGGATGCAATTCCCATGGAGCACCCGGAGCATCTTAGCACAGGAAGCTCACCTCACGAGTCAGGCAGAGAAATACTGACTCGTGCCACCTCTGCTCACCTGGGGGTAGATTAACCACCCCACTTAGGGTTCCGTGGTAGATGAAATGCTTCACTAAGGGCAGGGACACACGGAACGCGCTCCCACGGCTACCCAGAAGAGAAGGCACCAGTAACACGACCAGATGTATGAAATTAAGGACCTCATGGCTGTTTGAATGATCTGACCTTCACGTGCAGGACAGGAGGGAAGATGTTGTTCAGATGCAAATAGGGAAGGGGCCGCGCAACCGGCGCAGGAAGGCTTGCCACGACAACTGGGCGAATTCTATCACCACTGTGACAACAAAAGCTGCTATTTTGGCCAAAGCAAGAGCAGAAACACACAAAGAGAAACCCGTGGAAGCAGCAGCTTTCCGAAACGCAAGCGATAAAAGCAACAGGCAGCTTCTCCGTGACAAAGTGTTCCGCTACGACGAGGGCACGCGCCGTCCTCCAGAGGAGCAGGGTTATCTCCACGGAGCATTAAGCAGATGTGAAGATAGGAATTTGCAAAGCTGATGGCCTGCAGATGACTCTCGCTGCCAAAGCAGACATGTAAACTATTTCAAAACAGAAGCGGTCAAATATTTTGGGTTTTAAACGGGAGTTCAGAATCCAGGCAGAGACCACGGGCAACGTCTCGCTTTACCAGTGCGAAGGGCGAGTGCTCCATAGGTTTACAGTTAAGTCATGAAACTGTAGCAGCTTTATGCTCCTCGGAACCGCACACCTTGTGCTGAGAGCAAACAGCCCACGATATAAAACCCAGCAATGTGTACAGGGGACACGTCAGCTCATTTTGTCACCAAGTGTCTTACGAGTCACAATGAAAAATGGACATAATGGAATCTGCGAGGCCTTCTGCTAACCTGTGGCAAGCCAAGTGTTCTTTTGCTGTTCCTTACGACACCAAACTTCTTTTCTAAGCTATACACGGAGCCAGCAGCTACCACCGTGATTCCCTTTTGCTTCTCCCAGAAGGTAAGAACCCAGCTGGCTATGCTGGAGACTATCTATATTCTTTGAAGTCAAAAATAAAGCTTTCCAACATACACATGGCCCTAGAATTTCTCACTCTTGTTCCAGTTTCTGTTAAGCTGTATTCTCTCACTCTTCACATCTTTGGGATTGTCCTATTTTTTTTTGATCAAACATTCTAGCTGGGTTGACAGACTCACAGTACAGCCACAGAGAAGCCCAAAGTTACTTCTGCTGGCAGGAGTTAAAAATATACCCTAAAAATCCATAAATCTGAAATCCCATCAATTTTGAGGATTATTTATATATTTCACACTCCCCTGACTACAGCTCCAAAAGGCTGTGTGTGACAACAGCTAAGTGCAGTCAGCAAGCCAAAGGGCTCCCAAAGATGGTTTCCGATCAGGGCTTGATGAAACCCTCTAAGACTGCACCAGCTTGGGTTGAGGTGAGCAGGGATGACACTGACTCGGGAGGGTTTACCCCCTCTCCTCCTCAAACAGAAATCACTTCTTTTCCTGCTGCACTCCCTAGCCCCACGGGAAGCACAGGAAGGGCTTCCCCTGGGTGCTGTGGGAAAAATGTGGCAATAATCCACACGACTGAGAAATCTCCTGTTCTTCACCCAGGAGCCCTTTTGGGATATATCCGCTGTCTTCTGATGCTTATGAAGACAGCAACCTCTTCCTTTC
Organism: Chloroceryle amazona; assembly: GCA_027560015.1. Classification (NCBI taxonomy): domain Eukaryota; kingdom Metazoa; phylum Chordata; class Aves; order Coraciiformes; family Cerylidae; genus Chloroceryle; species Chloroceryle amazona. Next base: position 8,847 of record JANHFX010003522.1, on the reverse strand, counting down.
AGTCAACCAAAAACACAACGCGAGCAGCTTGCCGGCCACATGGCAATCTCTGCCGAAGCCGCCGCGCTCCTTCATCTAATTCCAGTTAATCCAATTTGTTGTCTTAACGTGCTGTCTCACTTAACACAAGACCTTCATTCAGGATTACTGCTCAAACACAGCTCTCAACCCGAGGGCCTCCTCCATTCCAGGAACCACATCTGAAGCCGCGTCTATCCAGGCAGATGTAAACACAACGCTCTGCCAACAGATTCTCCTCAAAACCCACCAGGAACCAAACTGAACGCTCCGAAGCGGCATCAGCCGATCGCCTCAGGCGCACACACCACCAGCGGGTCCATTATTGAAGCAAGGGAAGGCAAGGAGCTTTGGTTGTGCCCAACCCTACAGTGTGAACGTGGGGTCCGAGATGTCGATGCCGCGGCACACGGCAGAGGCTCGGAGCCTTGCCAGCCAGTGCTTATGGCAAAGCGGAACCAAATCGCTACGGACCGGCACGTGAGAGGGAGAGGGAAGCCTATTTCCAAGAAGGGAGACTTGCTGTGGACCTGCTCACACGATTCCTCTCCTGACTAGCCAGCAGAGTAACCCCTGCATTAATCTTCCTGGACGTTGCGGTCGCGTTCCGCCACCGCGCCTGCTACTTAAGGAGCACAAGGTACGTATTGTTAGCTCCTCCTGCCGCGTGATTGAATTAGCAAAGGGTATGTGGGCTCCATACACGCCCAGGCTTTCAATACAGGATTTGTGTACCCGGCCCATCACTGCATCTGCTGAGGCCACAGCGAAATGTCACATGCAGCATCCAGCCAACGCTGCCGCCACCGGCCCGGCGCAGCTTTGACGGGGAGCCCTTTAGAGGCGCGAGCCGCTCAATACCTTCCGCTGAAACAAAACCGCGTGTAAGGGAACGAAAGGCACGGCTGTTTCAGAAAGAAACCCTCGGAAACTTAAATCAGTTGCTATTCTTGGGCTCCAGGGCAGCCCGCAATGCTGCTACCGAAGAAGTACACGGGGATGATTTGGACACCAAGTTCTCCGCTTGCTCAACAAGAGGTCTTCCTTTGAGCCTCAGAATTACTTCAGTATTTAAGTGTCCCATTTGTAACACCTCATGAAAGTAAAAAGGAAAGCTGACAACAGGCAGGTTTGATTTCTCTCTCTCACATCACCAACATTAAAGGCTCAACATACTCGAGAGAAACACTCCCAGAATAAAGCAGCAGGCCCGAGGCAGCTTCCAAGGGATCTAAGAAACGAAGTTCTTTAAACCCTATCATTACCAACGTGTACTTAAAAGCAACAACAACTGTGCAGCAAGTGGTAAAACGCCAGACGTTACTGCCACGGAACAAGCCTTACCAGTCCGTCGCAGTTGCTGATGGCGACGGAAGCACCGGGGATGTCCGTGATGTCTCCCACATAGGCACAGCTGGTCCACAGGGGTTCTCTCTTCCATAACCTCTCCGTACCAGTTCCAGCCTGACTCCCATTACCAGCATCATTTTCAGTTTCCACAGTGTCTTCGTACCACTCCACCACGGCCTCGGGAGCCACTAAACGAGTGTTGGGTTTCAGCCGGAGGTGGAATTCCCTTCCAAAGGCAGTGATGTTAAAATAAAGTCGTCTGGGGTTCTGGGGCACCTCCCGCGTTGATCTTCTTTGGTGACTTGCAGAGAGGATGTTGGAGATGTAGCTTCCGTCTGCATTGGTGCTAACTGGAATCACTAACCCGTACGGCCTCGGTCTGCTTTTTCGTAGCTCTGCCAAGAGAAATAACCAAAACCAAACTCGAATTAGAACAAGACCAGGAACGGGCCTGAAGACCAGATGTGCAGCTACAGAGGTCATCAGAGCAAAGGGTAAATGCAAGGACACAACAGGCCGTTGACTGTTCAGAGAGCGCTCCAGGGGCAGCTCATTTCATAGAATCACAGAATCTGGCCTGCTTTGGGTGGGCAGGGACCTTTCAAGGTCACTCAGTCCAACCCCCCTGCAGGGAGCAGGGCCATCTGCACCCAGAGCAGGGTGCTCAGAGCCCTGGCCACCTCCCCTGCAATG
>JANHFX010003521.1:11679-34138 GCA_027560015.1 Chloroceryle amazona | reverse complement strand
GTTTGGTTGGTTTTGTGTGGTTTGTTTTTTTTATTATTTTTTTTTATTTTAATTGAACAGTAATTTCTGGTAGTTACATGAGTTCATTCCTGCACATTGGGGTGATTTAATTGTAAAGCATGTTTCATAGACCCATTTGAATATAAAAGACACAAAATGTGTAGTCCATTATTTTGAGCAGATTATGGATACTTGCACATCACTATTAATTCTGCAGCATGTCTGCATTATAAGCTTAAATTGTCTCACAGTATATCCTCTAATGCTGGTAATTCTAACAGCTCACGACCCCTCAGTTTACAGCAGATGTATCTGTTGGTAGTTTCTGCTTTCTAGCCTAGACCACTGGATAAAAATGGCAGTGCTTCCCCTGGGTGCCTGGTGTAAAGTCACAGCTCACCTTTAGTGGTAAGGAGCTATGCTAAAGTGTTTGGGTTTTACACTGGGGTGGAGAGCAGACCGTACAGTAGAGAGCAGCAGAAATCAGTTTTTGATGTTCTCATCACTGTTAGGCTCTAATGAAAGCCAGCATCTATGGCCTGACTTCAGATGCATGCACTGTTAAATATAGATGTGCCTTTGGTGTGTTAGCAGGAGTATCACAGATAAACTTGTAGTCCCTGTCTGGTTACTGGGCAGATGTGCCCTTTCTGGGCTGCCATTTCCTTCAGGGTGTTAAAACACCCTTGGATAAGAAGTACTGTGTTTGCTGGCATTTCCTTTTCACCTAGAGATAGAAAAGGACGAGTTGTTTTCTTTTTTTCTGCGCTTTCAGTGGCTGCAATAAATCATATAAAGTAATAAAAATAAACTGAAATAAATTACATCATCTTTCAGAAGAGGCTACTTTCATCTAATTGAAGTTTTACACTTGAGTAAATCCTACTTCCAAGCACTTGACTGATCACATCAAACACCATCTTTTCTCAGCTTTATAAAGGGGGGGGGGGGGGAATGTCTTGGGTAGTAAGCATCACTACTAAATATTGTTTGTGTTAATTATATATAACAATTAATTAGTCCTTTGAAAAATGTGAAAATATTTTCTTAACTAAGTCTAATGAATTTTGGCAATTGCTTTCTGTAATTCCTCATCTTAATACTTCCATATTTTTAAATTTATGTGCACTTTCTCCCTAGGTGTAAGCAATATAATCAAAAGTGATGTTTAGGGCAAATCTTTTTCTGCAGAATTGTATTTCTTCTGATGTTACGAGCTTACCTTCTGATCAGAAAATGTCATTGTTTTCCCATACCACAATTAGTGAAAGGCCTGTTGACTTTTTTCTTTGCATGCTAACACCCTGCATTTAAATGATAGATTGTCTATTTAGAATTAATTGTATTTACTCATGACAGTTGTTTACAGTAAATTGTGCTCTTGCTAGGTGAATAGAGTAAACAAGTTTTGCTTTTTGGAGAAAAATATTTTTTTTCCGAAGTAGGATATGTTTTTTTTCTTTTAAAAAAAAAAGTGGAGGAGGATCAGGTTGGCCTAGAATGGTCTTCTAACAGCCTGAGCTTATTGCTTTAAGTAACTTTAATATCAGTATGGTGGTTTTAGTTGTAGATGGCATTCAAACCATGAAGATCTTCATTTCTACAAATGGTTTGCCTCTATAAACGTGGAATTTTGCAGTGTTAATAATGGCCTTGAGATAGAATGTAAGAGTTTTCAAAAGAGCTGTTCATACTATAGACTGAGAAAATACATTGTTTTCTTTCCCTTTGACATTTTTGTTTTAAATTCTTTGAACTAAGGAAATGGGGTTTATAACAGAATTAACAATTAACACCTAAATTTGGACACATTAATGTCTCGTTCTTCATGTTTCCAATAAAATAATTTGTTCTGTATTTTCCCTTGTGTGAAATACTACATCTAAGTTTTTCTGCTTTTCTAAAACGATGGACTAAAGAAACATGTTCTATGAGAGATTATTTTAAAATCCTTGTAAAACATGAGTAAAAATATTTTTGTTCTTATACTTTCTGTAGTGTTTTAGTCTAGAATTTCAGCTGCAGAGATTCATTCAAAAGAATGTGTGAAAATTACTTTCAGTGTTTGTAACAGTTCCAAAAATTGAAAGCAATTAACTTGTGAGGTTTTTATTCTTCACTGTTGTAATTCCAAAATCGAAGTTCTCTCTACTATATATGTATTTACTCATACTGCTGCATGCACACAACTGTCTGTATTAGAATATTACACCCATTTTCTAGTGAAGGTTTCATACCTTCTCTGAGTTAATGTTCAGCCTGTTTTCGGGTACTTGTTGGTGCTATAGGGAAGTTTAGAAAACAGACACTGTAGAGCATAGCATTCGATCTGAACAGGTGTTCTGTTTGCAAGCACCAGACAGTGCGCTCATCTTCCTGGGTAAGACTCAATGTCATTGCTTCCCACCACACTGCTTCTTATTATGAACAAAACTGTGTCCAGTTAACCCTTTCTTAAAAGCCCATTTAACTACATTTTTCATTAGGTAGCATGTGTGAACTCTTGCTCTCTAGCTCTGTGTGTGTATCATCTGATAGGATTAAGAATATTAAAAAAGAAACAATTTAGGCTATCTTAAATCTTGATTTGGTATGTATGTTTGACTTCCAAGACACAGAGCATTTCATGGTCATTATTTGATGTATTTCCTGTACAAAAATGTGATTTTTATTTTTAAAAAATTTTTAGTGTTTTAGGATTGGTGGTACTATTGCATATTTTTTTTTTACATTATAACTAACAAAAAGTTTCTCTACAGCTGTTATTTGTTACAAAACAAATGGTGATCGGTAATGCACACCTCTGCATAACACACAGCTTTTCTATTCGCATGGAAAACTTTAGCTGAAATGTGAACTGGCTATACATGCTACAGTACCTTCACTCCTTGGTGTTAAGATGTTTGCACAAAACAACTAAGTGTTCAGCTTATGTACTTTTTTTTTTTTTTCTTCTTCCTTTCTTGAATAAGCTACTAACAGTGAATGGCTCAGGATGCATCCAGAATGTGGCTATAACCTTGTAAATTCTCCTCACCTGAAGCCAGCTTGGATCTTGGATAGATCCCTGTGGCACTTGACCTGTATGGTTGCTGATGGAAAATACATCGCTAAAGGGGTCCCTCCCTTGATTGAAAATGATCATCACCTGAATGTAAGTGAATGAGAACCATGTATAAGCTAATGGACAATAAAAATAGCCGAATAAACCTTTAATATTTCTAAGGCTGTGGAAATGCACAAAAAATGGTACATGCTTTGCAGATCTAGTTAATGAAATAACCCTCTACTCCACGTTTTTTTTCTGAACAATTTATACAAGCATTTAGCTTTTCTTAATTATATTAATCATCAACATTATTAGCTAATGTATTTTTTATTTTTACAGTGTATCCGTAAAATAATTTGGGAAGAGATATTTCCGAAAATTAAACTATGGGAATTTTTCCAAGTGGATGTTAACAAAGCTGTGCAGCAATTTAAAACCCTTCTAACTCAAGGTAAAGTATATTGCTGAAGTTTATGGATTATGTATTTATAGTTCAGAAGACATATAGCTAAAGTTAACAGTAAGCAGGAAAACAAAATACTTGCGTTTTTCCTATGTGAGAAATCCACTGTGCATGCAAGAATGCTTGGAGGGCTAGTAAAACCTTTGAAGACTTTGAAGCCCTTTAGAGCCTTTATCTACCCTTATCTTGCTTATACTAGAATTAGAAACCGTGTTTATCTTTTAAAATGTAATTATTGTTTTTACTTTATGAATACTCTATCTTGTTCTTAGGCAAAACAAGCACTAAATCTGATCCAAATCAACATCTTCAGATAGTTCAGGACCCTGATTATAGACGATTTGGCTGTACTGTAGATATGAACATAGCATTGGCAACATTCATACCCCACAGGTATTGTATTATTGATTACAAGTTAATATCACAAGTGAAGTTAAATTTGCAAAACCAGATTGTTCTCAGTAATGGGAAAAAAATAATTTTTTATTCCTTTTATGTATACTACATGTTTTAAAAAGAAATTATTCTGTTTGTTCCTGCTTTTAATGTCCTTCTGATAAGCAATGGACCAGCTGCAATAGAAGAATGTTGTAACTGGTTTCGCAAGAGGATTGAGGAACTGAATGCTGAGCAATACAGAGAAACTAATCACCATCAAGAGCAGGTCTTATAATTACTGTGTTTTAATGCTGAATTGTTTTAAATTACAAATAAATGCAAGAACTTCAATAATGTGTATTTTAATTGCTTCTAGGCTGTTAATTGTCTTGTGGGGACTGTGGTTTATGAACGACTGGCTGATCATGGTCCTAAGCTGGGTCCTATCAGCAGAAAATATCCTTTAGTTACCAGGTATTTTTGTTGGCTTATTTTGTTTGGAAACTATTAGAATCTCTTCAGGGAAAAGGAGTTCAAAGTTCATTAGAAGTATACATTTGCATATACAAGTGTATGTTTTCTTTCCCATAGACAAATGCCACTTAATGATTTGAGTGTGGTTTTCTAAGCAGCAATGATAACTATTTAGTAAACAAATTTGACCAGAGAGTATAAAACAATGGCCAGAGCACACTGAAGCCTTACACGTGCAAATGGCTTCTGTGGGTGGAACTAGGATATCTTACAGCTTTCAAGTTTCAGATACTTGATGCCATTCATGTATGGCTTTAATTGTTGTTAGCAGCTAACAGTAAGAAAGTGGCAACACCTGTCCTTTTTCCTTTGAGAAAACTACAAATCATTTATAGTCTAACAGCTGCTTTCTTGTTTTGTATCAGTTTTATCTACAAGACAGTTCATAGCAGATATTTTAAGTTCAGACAACAAATATAAGCTTGGGTTGCATTATGTGGGCTTTTTGGTGTGTTTTGTTTTTGAATGCCTGTCTATTCCATAGGTATTTTACATATCCATTCAAAGAGCTGACTGTGGAAGAAGAAGAAACTATGATGCATCAGTCAGATAAAGCTTGCTATTTCATGGCTCATAATGGCTGGGTTATGGGAGATGATCCTCTTAGAAATTTTGCAGAACCAGGTTTGTAAAAGAACTTGGAATCAGCTTGTAAACCTTTTGATATTCTAACCAAAGCAAAAAGGATTGTATTTCATCATTTTGCCATATGTTTTCCTATGAAGGTATAAACTGAGTGTCTGTAATTCTGCATCATTTTTATTTCCCATTCAGCATGCAGATCAACTGTAAGACCTGTGATTTGAGGTACAGTTTTGTAGGGAAATGACCATCTTTCTGCCACTGAAATGGAGAAATCTTATCTCCCTACTTTTGTCATTATCTTTGCTGCCTACTTTGTTTCAACACTGCTGCTTGTTGGCATTTCCATAGGCAATGATGGTGTGACAAAGTGCGATAAAAAGGTAGATACTCTTTTACTCAGAGAGCAAAAACTGGATTCTTGACAGGTCCAGTGAGTGCTGGTCAGGAAGTCAAGAGTTTCCACAGTTAATCCAAATTAAATATGCAGATTACTTGCAAAAGTAAGATAAGGTATGAAATCACCCTGCACTAAAGTATTTTATTCTAACTCATTTGGGGACAGCATTAACATTCAACACAATCAAGCTTGACAACTCTTGTTTTCAGAACAGTCACTTTGTAAACTGAATCAAGCAAAGGCCAGTTTCAAAGTCTGTTTCAGAAGGTAATCTGATCAATATTTTAGAGTGCTCTGGATTTAGAAAATACCTCATTTCTGCAAAATAATCTACAGCCCTTTCACTGCTTTTTATTTACCTTTTTTTGCTCCTTTGCAAGGATGAATATATGTCTCAACAGTGGTTTTGTTAGGTTACCTTTCAGTTAATTGCTCTTTCTTCTGGGCACTGTTTATTTGCCTTTTTTTATTTTGATCACTGCCTTTAGTTAGAATATCTAACTTCCATTATTGAATCTCTTAAGTTTATCTACAGCTTTTTGAGTGTTTTATGCTTGTCTTATACCTTTGCTATATGCCACATGTTACATGTTTTTGAAAGTAGTGGTGATTTACAGTCCCTAAATCTTTACTTACTAGCTGCATACTTTTGCTGTGCATCTTTCATTGAGTAGGCCCAATCGGTTTGTGATGTGAGCCTTAGGAAATTAGCTGGCTGAAAAATAATCTCTTTGCTAAAGCAGGATTACTTTTCATCTGAGCAAGTTTCCTGATCTAATTCAAGGTTAAACCACTAAAATAACTGTGTTGATGCATCAGTGTAGCTGGTCTAGGAGTTGCCAAAAGCAGTGGACTAGCTGTGTCTTACCCAGCCTGAGTGATGCTGGTCCTGTTCATTCTTTGATCAGGTTTAGATAAGAGGAATACAAATAGACCTTCAGAAGACTGATGGCTCAAAGATAATTGTATTTCTCTTATGCGGGGTATGATTACTGACAATGCTATGGTTGTTACATGTTGCAAAATAGGATGAGCTTTTGGCAGGTGGCTTTTTTTGGCTTTTTAATTATATTCCTGCCATTGTCATATATGTAATTTATATAATATGGAAGTCACATTTTTAGACACAACTGATTGTTTAAGTCAGTCACAGTTAAATTTCAGTTAGTTTGTTCTGTGCATTAAGTATATTAAGGTGAACTCTGATTTAAGGATTTATTTTTTTCCTAATTGATTGCATCAAAAAGAGGGCAAAAAATAGTATGAGACTACACTAGATGGAAGATATATATTTTCATACACAAAGTTATTTAGGGACTTTAAGTGACCTACCTGTCTAAGCTTTTTGGCCATTTGCATTACTTCATCACAGTCTGCTGTTCACAGAAGATAAAACTTTTAAATTGTGGCTGTTTATTTATGGTGACACAGTGAGATGCTTTTTTAAATTTGGCCAGTATAAACAACCAAACTACTGATTTTCTTCATTTGTTTACTGCTTTTTTTTCTCTTTTTCTCAAGTACAGTTTTTATACTGCTTTAAAGTAGTAATTTTTATTTCAGTCTGAATAATTATTTCTGTATCGCTACAGAAGTTAAATATTCCCTTGGAGTACTCTGAAATTATACATCAGTGTAGGTGTATATATATATATTTTGAATTGATAGGGTTATTTTTAGAATTCTTAGCCTTCATCAGAGTGTTATCCTACTCTTCAGCAGCAGAAAATGAAATACCACATTTTCATTTTGGTGCTATACTATATTTCATTCTATACATATATCTCTCTCTACACACTATAGTGAATTTATTTCCTTCACAGGTTCAAATGTTTACTTGAGAAGAGAGCTTATTTGTTGGGGAGACAGTGTGAAACTGCGTTATGGTAATAAACCTGAGGACTGCCCATACCTCTGGGCACATATGAAAAAATACACTGAAATCACTGCTAGGTATTTCCATGGTGTTCGTCTTGACAACTGCCACTCAACACCTATCCATGTAGCTGAGGTACGCAAAATTAAGCATTATTATTATAAAGCAACTTCTATTTGAAGTCCTGCACTGTTGCTACAAAATCTGCAGGAGACATGGGAGACTTCAGATGTGAAGAAACCTTCCTTATAGCATAAGCAAGGTTCCTTGGCTGGTGATGCTAAGATACGGTTTCAGCTACTTTAAACATAGTGTAGCTATTGTATCTTTTTCTTTTCTACTTAAGCTGAAGTATTGTGGATGGACCTGCAGCGACTGCCAGTATCCAGTATGTCAGTTTTAGCTGGGGTCATTACCAAGACTTAGTTGCAAGTCTTAGTATTTCTTTTCCATATATACTTTGCTATTGCTGAATTAAACAGGAAGTGGTTTATTTCCCTAAATTTAAAAGCTGGTAAAGAACACCTGCAAAAAATTTAGTCTGTCAGGCTTATTGCTAAGATTAGCGCTTGTTATTTACCATAGAGCTGACTACATCCAGAAACTGCACTTACCTAGTACTTACCTTTAAATAGAGTAGTGCAGCTTGTTAGTGCTTAGTCTTAGCCTGGTTACAGAAGTTATGTAAATCTATGAAGAGCTCTCTAAAGCAAGTTGATTTGCCCATGGACAGTTGTAAGTGGCTCTTAAATGCAGCCATTTCAAACCTTATACCGTTCTTTCATTTATTGTTACTGATTTTGCAATGGTAACTTCAAAGGCATAAACTAAAGTCTTTCTCAGATTACTTACCTTAACAGGTATCTTCTTCATCCAACCTTTGCTCTTCCATTTTAAATTGAGATTTTGTTTAAAGACAAAATTGTCATTTGCTTTCAGTGCATTTCCTAGAATTACTCATGCCATAAATAATCTCTGTAAAATACAAACATGGTTTTATGAATTTTGCCTGTTATTAATATTTTTTATGAACTGCATATATGACTCATGTATCTATGATTCTATGTTTGGTTAACATTCATGGTAATGACTGCATATGCATAGCTGACAATGGATGTCTTGCATTAAAAATGTGTTATGATCTATAGGAGATGCTAGCAACAGCCAGATCAGTCAGACCTAATCTTTATGTGATAGCTGAACTCTTCACGGGCAGTGAGTACATTGACAATGTTTTTGTCAACCGCCTGGGAATTACCAGCCTGATTAGAGGTACAATAAGCAGCTGAAAATTATGTAGGATTGTTGTGTATGGTTTGGAGTTTTTAATGTGAAACTAACATTGTTATGCTTTTTTATTTCTTACATATTCATGTTCTTTGCTTCTGCAATTACCTTCTCTTCTTCATGTTCTACTGAACTTCTCCTGTGTTTTATGCTAATTCTTGATTTTTGCTTATGTTTGTGTGTTGTCTTCCGTGCAACAACTTTTTTTGTTCCTTAATTTTGGCTTTCTATTTATCTTTGCTGCATGGCATTTCCCTATTGTCCAATCCCTGCCTAGCTTTGAAACTTGTCCTTTTTTGTATCTACCTTTCCCCTTTCTGTGGCTTTTTTGGCTGTGCTTTTTGCAGTACATGCTGGACACAGCTAGAAAATTGCGAGCCGATTTGTATGTAGTGGCTGAGCTGTTCACAGGAAATGAGGAACTGGACAATATCTTTGTGAATAGGCTGGGCATTACCTCCTTAATAAGAGGTAGGCTTGTTATGTGTGTGGTCTCTTTCCAGCAAGAGATTATAGATGACATGCTTTTTCCAAGGAAGAGGTTTCTTCTAGGTTATGCACTTCTATCTTCATACTCCATGTAATCAGAAGTACGTTTGGTATCGTGACTTGTTTGATACTAATCAAAAAATACAGTACTATCTCTAAAATGAGAAGACATCCTGCAGTAGTTTGCAGAAGGTTAAATATTTAATTCTTACTCCAGTGACAGGAAAAGAGTTGTAGCACAGGTCTGCTATGCAAGTGCTGCATCATGTCTGATTTTTGTTGCATGGATTTCTTAAAGCCTGTGAGAAACAATTTCAGATCTCTGCTTTTCTCCCCTTAGCTTTCTCTACCTTAATATACCATAGGAAATAGAATACTCGGAGGTCGTGTGTCCACATTGGATGATATAGTTTGATTTATTTCGGTTATTTAATGATTAGATTGACAGAAATAACAATTGTAAAATGCTACATTAATGTTTTGGTGCATGCTGTACTCTATGGTAGTTATTTTTATACAAACACCTATTTTATTCTTTAGAGGCAATGACTGCTTATAATAGCCACGAAGAGGGAAGGTTAGTTTATCGTTTTGGAGGTGAACCTGTTGGCTCTTTTGTTCAGCCACGTTTGAGGCCTTTGATGCCAGCTATTGCTCATGCACTGTTTATGGATATTACACATGATAATGAATGTCCAATTCAGGTAAGCAGCTAAATTGAAAACCAGAGTTTACATTTAATGTTTTCTGAATTTATATTTCTGAATTGTGGAAGGGCTTGCTGCAATCTGGATGCTTTTCCTGAGCTATATTTATAGGAAAAATGTGTTTAGATCTTAAAGTTTTTAAGCAGAGAATAAAATTTTATAACTCCTCTGACTTTAAGATTTTGTCTTTCAAGGGAAAACATATATAAATCTACTTAATGAACCATTTTTATTCTTTCATTCTAGCTACTGTAAGTGGCTCTGTCTCTGCTTGTTATCCTCCTTTTCCTAAGCTCCTCTCTTACAGGAGAGAATGAGCAGTAGAATTGAAGAGCTCGCTTTTGAGGGTTTCTGTTAAGTTGCTTTTCTTAGTGCATTTGTAGTGTTTTTGTAATAATTCTGTTGCACTTGAGAAAATGATCATCTGATTAGCGACTCCTCTTCTGTTAAACTGGGTACATCCATATGCTGTATTTGGACAGATGAATTATGTCTTTGTTTCACTACTTACTGTCTATATTTTTTTTTCCTCATAGCACCGATCTGCATATGATGCTCTCCCTAGTGCCATGATTGTTTCCATGGCATGCTGTGCTACAGGAAGCACCAAAGGTTATGATGAACTAGTACCACACCAGGTATGTGTCTACTGTTTAACTCTTAAGTTACTTTTAAAAATGTAAATTTTATTCTTGTTCTAGGACATGTATTTTAATGTTATTTTTTGAAATTCCAAGCAGTTTACTAGCTGGCATTAATTCGGATTGTCCAATTTCATATGAAGTTTGTCCAATTTCATATGAAGTTTTAACTGATTATATAGCTGAGACCTCTAGCTATGCTGTTTTTCTCAGAGTAGTTAATATGCTTAAATCTTAATTTCTTTACAGATCTCTGTGGTATCTGAAGAGAGGTTTTATTCAAAATGGAATCCAGCAGCACACCTGACTTCTGGTGAAGTTAATTTCCAAACAGGAATTCTAGCAGGAAGGCTGGCCATAAACAGGCTGCATCAGGAGCTGGGGGCTAAAGGTTTTAATCAGGCAAGTGAGGGTAGCACTGCAATTTCTCAGTATTTATATTCTGAGTGAGCACGGTTTCAACCTATGTCTTTTCTAGGTGTATGTAGATCAAGTTGATGAAGATATAGTGGCAGTGACGAGACATTGCCCTAACACACACCAGTCGGTTGTGGCTGTAAGTCGAACTGCCTTCAGGGATCCTAAAACTTCCTTCTACAGTAAAGAAGTACCTGAAATGTGTATCCCAGGTAATCGGGTTTCTTTTCAAGAGATGGCAGGTTTACAAGAAAAAAGAAAAAAAAAAAGTCAAGTTACACATGCTTTTTAGCTTCAAACACATAAAATCAATAGGAGCATTTCAGTACACAATATTGATTTTATGTGTGCTAATGTGCCTGCACCAAAAGTGGTTAAACAAACAATAACAAACTTTAGTTGCTTAGGCTTTGCTTTCAAAGGCTTTCCATCACATGGAGTATAGTTCCTGCTGTAAGCTCCCCGTGAGGGTGTGGTTTTGTTTATAATCTTGTTTGTGAATTGGTAAGGTACATTTACCAGGAAGATGTTTAATTGCACTGAGTAAGGGGGGGGGGGGGGGGTGTACTAATTATTTTTATGATGGGGAAAAAGGCTAAAATCTCATATCTATTGATGCCATTGCTATTCAGCTTTCTTATATATGACTATTTTTCTAGTTTACAAATACATCTTAATAAGGAGGTTGGATCCAGGTGTGGTTTGGTTTCTTCTCCCAAAGAACCACCAATAGGACAAGTGGAAACACCCTCAAGTTGCACCAGGGGAGGTTTAGGTTGGACATGAGGAAAAATGTCTTCACTGAAAGGGTTGTTAGAGCCTGGGCTAGGTTGCCCAGGGCGGTGGTGGAGTCCACATCCCTGGAAGGATCTTTTCAAAAGCCCCAAGGCTTTTCAGCTTGGCCATGTGGTGGTGAGGGACATGGTTTAGTGGTGACCTGGCAGTGCTGGGTTAACGGTTGGACTTGATGATCTTAAAGGACTTTTCCAACCAAAATGATTCTATGATACTAACTTTGTACTGTGTAAGTTTGTATAAAGATAATAGGTAGGCAATACATACCATACATAACATGAAATATGCAAAGTATAAAAACTTCTACAAAGATTGTCTGGACCTCTTTCGGAAGAGAGTTTCCTAACTGGCTTTTTAAGTATAGTCCATTCTTTGAGTGCATGTGTGCCTGTTTTAGTCAGTTGCGTGTTATGGTATGATGTTCACAAATGGCTGCAAGTCTTGTATACCTTAGTTTGTAGAGTACTGAAAGGATAGAAAAAAATAGAGTATTTGAATATTATTTATAAGTTGTTACACTTTGAATATAAATAATCTGTAGCTGCAATTTGGAAACCAATATAATACAGTGGCCTAAAAGATAATAAGGAAACTAAAAGAGCTGGTAATCGGTTAAAGACTGGTTATAATTCACTATTTGTTGACCGATTTTAGGGTTAATTTATTATAAAATAACAAGATTGAAGTTTTAAATACAATACAGACAATGAATGTGTAAATAATGTTTATAGCATATTTAAAACACTTCCCCATATGTTTTCTCACATTTGATTGGTCTTTAGCTGTACAACAGAGCTTTCTATTTTAAATCTTTAGGATCTGATTTAGGTTCTGCTTCATGTTTTCAAAACAATGACTTTACATTTTGAGTATCTAAACAGCTGCAATGTGATTTAACTTTTCTTAGGTAAAATAGAAGAAGTAGTACTTGAGGCTAGGACTGTTGAGAGAAGCACTAGACCTTATGAAAAAGACAAACATTTTATAAATGGATTGCCTAATTTCACAATGGAACTCAGAGAGCATATTCAGGTAATTAGCTTCCTTCACCCATGTTCTGATGTAATATTTTGTAACTTGTCATATTTTATATTAGAAACAAGACACTGAATTTCAGTTGCAAATGTGTTTTCTTTTCTAAGATTAAAGACAGTAAAATTATAAAGCAAGCTGGAACTGCCATAAAAGGGCCAAATGAATTTGTTCAAGAAATAGAATTTGAAAAATTAACCCCAGGAAGTGTAATAGTATTCAGGTACGTTACTATAATTACCAAATGGCTGTGTTAGTTAAAATAAATTTATAGGATTCCCTGTTTTGAAACTTGAGAATAGTTATTTTAAGTGTTACATTTCTACAAGTTATTAATTCACGTTTACAGAGTTAGTCTTGACCCAAAGGCACAAGAGGCTGTTGGTGTACTCCGCAACCATTTGATCCAGTTCAGTCCTCATTTTAAATCTGGAAGTCTTCCTGATGATCATTCAGCACCTATATTAAAGACATTATTTTCTTCGTGAGTATTCTTTAAGTTTCTGAAGTAGAACAGAGAGAGCTACAGTGGGAGCAAAGAACAATCTGTAAATTTAGGATTAGTTTTTATTGTTGTTACTACAGATATATTTGGATTATCAGAGTGCGATAACTATAATATTATTTTTATATGTATAATACTAGGCAGAGTTAATACTTAAAAACTTCCCAGGTTGTTTTGTTCATGTTGAGTAATTGCTGCCTAAAGTGGATTTACCCCAGCACGGACAAGCACTTCATGTTAGTATGATTGTTTGGGGTTTGTGCTTACTACTGTGTTTCTAAATGAATACTGAAACACCTGAGCAGAACATATTAGAAAAAAGATCAGGCTCTTAATTTCAAATGTCGAGTGGTGAGACAGTTGTATATATTTAATTATTTTAATTGAAATTTGAAATTAGAATTGTTTGTGATATCCTTTCTCTGTTTCCCTACTAATGCTGCTTTTGGCTTTGGAATGTGGTTTTGTTTGTGGTTTTCTGTTTGTCTGTGTTTTGTGCTTTTTGGTTTGGGATTTTTTTTTGTTGTGGTTTGTTTGTTTGTTTGTTTTGGTGGTGGTGTTTTTTTGTTGTGTGTGTGTGTGTTTTTGTTTGGTTGGTTGTTTTTTTTTTGTTTGTTTTGGTCCCCCCCCCCATTGTTTTTTCAGTATTGCATCCAAACTAACTTTGGCCGACCTAAATCAAGTATTGTATAGATGTGAGGCTGAAGAACAGGAAGATGGTGGAGGTTGTTACAATATACCAAACTGGTCACCGCTGAAGTATGCAGGCCTCCAAGGTAATAGTTTCAGCCCTTTTTTCTGTCAAGAAAATAAGTAAAAGAGAGCTGCTCAGTCTAGATCATAGCCTTAATGCTGTTTTAAGGGTAGTGCCATTGGATAAAAACTAGGATGTGTTTTCTGCTTGACTCTGCTACTAATCAGTGTTGTACCCAGGGAATCTCATACTAAATCAAAAGCCCCCTCTCTCAGTATTCTGGGCTGTGATACTAAGTTTCAATAAGTGTTTTAACACCAATGCCATTGCTTTTAAAATAAAAAGAAATTATATATACCTCCAGTGAAAAGTCACACTAATTAAATCCAAGGCATTACTAGATTACCAAGGACTGTCCATCATTTATCAATTGTATGAATTTCGTCATACTGGTTATTCCACAATGATTTTCATATCTGTCTAGATGTATGCTGGGGAGACTACACTTGAGTTGTATCAAGTAATATAGCTAAAGCCAGCTAAAGCATCTGTTGCTGTGTACCTTTTCCTCCTGAATTGTAATTGATGTTTATGATAATGGTGTGTCTTTTTAATACAGAGTTGGGTTTGTATCTTCAGGGTTAATGTCAGTGATGGCAGACATTAGACCAAAGAATGATTTGGGTCATCCGTTTTGTGATAATTTAAGATCTGGAGACTGGATGATCGATTATGTCAGTAATCGCCTTATTTCACGTGCAGGAGCTTGTGCAGAAGTGAGTATAAATAATTATTTGGTTACTTTGGGGTTTTAAATTACTGGCTTGTTTCTGTTTCAATTACTGGTATATTTTTTAATTCAGTCTGTCTATAACACTTCTTGTCTAGGAGGTTAAACTGTTAATATGCTTTTGGTTTTGTCTTTTTTTTTTTTTCTTTCTTTCTTTCTTTCCTCAACTCTATTTAAGAATAGACTGCAAAAGGGAATTTTAAAAATATGTAGGGCATGGAGGCGTTGTTAGGCCTTACAGAAAGGCCTGCAGGCGTCTTTCTCCATTTATTACTTTTCCTCAAATAAAAATGAACTATGTTTTTTAAGGAATTACTTTCAAAAGAGGGCCTAAATACTACAAAGGTGTAGTGGTTATGATACAGTCTCCCATAAAATCTGCATAGGTAAGCTCAGGAAGTATAGCTTAGAAAAACAGACAGTGAGATGGGTTGAGGACTGGCTGAACAGTAGAGCTCAAAGGGTTATGATCAGCGGTGTACAGTCCAGCTGGCAACCTGTAACTAGTGGTGTTCCCCAGGGGTCGGTTCTGGGTCCAGTCTTATTCAACACCTTCATTAATGGACTTGGATGAGGATAACGTGTACCCTCAATAAGTTTGCTGATGATACTGAACTGGGAGGAGTGACCAGAAGGCTGTGCTGCCATCCAGTGAGATCTGGACAGACTGAAGAGCTGGGCAAAGGCAAACCTAATAAAGTTCAACAAGGATAAGTGTAGAGTCTTACACCTGGGGAGGAGCACCACCCATGTACTGGTACAGGTTAGGGGTAGACCTGCTGGAAAGCAGCCCTGTGGAGAGGGCCCTTGGCATCCTGGTGGACCATTAAGTTATCCATGGCACAGCAATGTGCCCTTGAGGCCAGAAGGGCCAACGGTATCCTGGGGCGTATAAAGAAAAGCCTGTCCAGCAGGTTGAGCGAGGTTCTCCTCCCCTTCTACTCTGCCCTAGTGAGACCACATCTGGAGTATTGTGTTCAGTTCTGGTCTCCCCAGTTCAGGAGGGACAGGGAAATACTGGAGAAAGTCCAATGGAGGCTGCGAGGATGATGAAGGGACTGGAACATATCTCTTATGACGAAAGGCTGAGAGCCTTGGGGCTGTTTAGCCTGGAAAAGAGGAAACTGAGAGGGGATCTTATTGATGTTTACAAATATCTGAAGGGTGGGTGTCAAGTCGAAGGGGCCAGTCTCTTTTCAGTTGTGCCCTGTGATAGGACGAGAGGTAATGGTAGCAAGGTGAAACACAGCAAGTTCCACCTCAACATGAGGAAAAACCTCTACTGTGAAAGTGACAGAGCACTGGAACAGGCTGCCCAGAGAGGTTGTGGAGTCTCCTTCTCTATAGCCTTTCAAGACCCTCCTGGATTTGCTCCTGTGTGGCCTGCCCTGGGTGTTCCTGCTCTGGCAGGGGGCTTGGACTTATCTCCAGAGGTCCCTTCCAACCCCTAACTTTCTGATTCTGTAGTAAGACTGCCCAATCAAGCACCGAGAAGACAGGAATTACTGACATACGACTTAACCTGTATAGCTGCATTACAATTAAGTCCTTTCCTTTCTTTGTCATATTTTATTATCCTGCATGGCAATTGCTTTCTTGATTTCACAAGATGAAGATCTTTTGGGTTACTTACATAATGAATACAGTAACAAAGGCTTTAGCGTTATTCTTTTGTTTTGTTGCTGAAGTCAAGTGTCATACAAAGTCATATAAAGCAGAAGAATTGATAAAGTAGTCTAATGTTGTACCGAAGTGAATGATGAATCTGACTTCAGAGATGGAGCTTTGATAGAAAGGAAGTTAGTCTGGTACTTGCCAAATTTACTGCTTTTCAAAGAGTTATGTATTTTTTTTCCTGTGAATTTTTTGAAGTTCCTAATTTGTAGTGTCTCATTCTGTTTTGCAGAAAATACAGAGTACCTGTAGCTATGCTGAAGTCACATGAAACTAAACTGTACAATTTCACTGTTTACATGTCACTTTCCGTTCATAATTTCCAGGTTAGAAGTTTAGTGTCATCATGTAATATATGGACACATAGTCTTCAGCTGCAAGCTTTAAATCTTCAGTGACTTTCTAGTGGTTTGTCATAATGTTCTTTAACAGTACTAGAAGGAAAGGAGAGAAATACTTCCCAAATGTCAAACATTTTGCAGTGACCTAAGGGTGGTGAAGCTCCAGAATCCTGAGTCCTAGACCCAGATCTGCAGCCATTGTCACTAGTGGCCATACCTAATTCAGCATTCTCATAGTTTTTCTGTCCTTGGTCTCAAGCTTCATCTTGCAGTCATGTCTTGTTAAGCAGTGAGTAACTGCCTTCCCACACTTGAGTCATAGTGATGGCTTCTGAGTTGCAGCTTTCCTTTGCTACTCAGTTTTAATAAATTTTGGGGTTTTTGGTTTGTTTCCCTACAAGGCTAGCAAAACATAATCTCTTTCTATAGTTGATGTTCTAGCCCATTTATGTCATAGTACAGATATAGTACAGATGTTTTCCCTACTACTTTTCTTAGAGTTGATCTTTCTTAGCTGACATTTTGGAGCAGGAGGCTATAGCAATTCTATCACCTATATCTAGCATGGACAACTTAGATGTGAATGGCTGCATGGTAGTGGTGTTTATTAATAACTAAAGATAACATCTTTCTGGTGGCCAAACATAATTTGGGCATGATAAATGTACAAAAACTTGATGAATACTGTGAGTAGATGGAACCTAAAAGCATTTTTTTGAACCCTAGTGTTACCAAGTTCTAATTAAATTGTATTTTAATAGGTTGGTAAATGGTTGAAGGCCATGTTTGTCTACCTAAAGAGAATTCCACGTTACCTCATCCCATGTTATTTTGATGCCATATTAGTGGGTGCATACACAACGCTTCTGGATGCAGGGTGGCATCAGATGTCTAGGTATGCTTGGCATATCAGAGCTATAGAGGTATCTGTATACATTTGCACCTTTTAAGTTTGTATAAATGTAATTTGAATATTTTCATATTTGTCCAATGCAAAATGGTAAAACTGGTGGTGAATACCAAATCTGTCTTCTAAAGGTAGTGGTTTAGAAGGTTGAGAGCTCAGGCTTTGGAAACTTTTTGCTGTAAGTTTAGTACAACTGCAATGATTCCTTAAAGTTCAGGGGAAAAAAGAAAATACTGGGTTGTACTTGAGACTGATTGCTTGTTCGATATTTCATCTCTAACACAGCTAAGTCTCCTTTGTTGTCTGAGCACTTTGCTTAGTTCTTGAAATAACTGCTTAATCATCAGTGTCTGCTTCCCTTTGTTTTCTTGGAAAGGGAGGAGAGCTTGATTTAATGGAGGCTTTATTCTAGCTATGAACATTCTTGAAATTCAGTATTGTTTTGTAAAAATACAAATGTTAAAATGGGACTAGAATTTGGTATGGCTGTGAGATCATGTGGAAGGTAGTACATTTTATGAAAAAAAGGGTGGAGATGTACTAGTTAAGAATGCAAGTTGCACTATTTTAGACAATGTGAGATTGATTTATATTTTTTTATAAATGAATATATATAAAAATATGGCAATCTTTAAAAATAATGACTAGAGTTTGGCAGGAACTTTTGTTTATAGTAGAATCTTTTATCATATTTTTGAGGCCTTACATCTGTATGTAGGCACAAAGTAACCAAACCAATTTTCCCTTTTTTTTTAACTTTTTGCCCTTGAAGTGTTTGAAATAAACAATTCTGTTTGCACTAATAAATAAAAAAAAATAAGGCTAATATTGGGCACTCATCTGGGGGGGGGGGAGTGACTTACAAATTAAATCTTACGTACAAAATTAGTTAATGCAAAATACTAATATTAATTGTGCTAATTTGTTACATTTATTATGTGTAAGACTTAAAATAGTCTTTCTGTAAATGAAAAAGGGTGCATTTTATATAAGAATACTGCTGAATGCATAATTTAAATGTATAAATTATGTTGAATTACAGCTTTGTGCAGAACGGATCAACATTTGTAAAACACCTTTCCTTGGGTTCAGTCCAGATGTGCGGGATAGGAAAATATTCTTGTCTGCCAGATCTGTCTCCTTCCTTACATGATGTTCCCTATAGGCTGAATGAGATTACAAATGAGAAAGAACAGTGTTGTGTTTCCTTGGCAGCTGGTAAGTGAGGACAACGTTTTCCTTACTTTTCGCCTGTGTTTTAATGTGTTTAAGATAAAGATTTGCACATATTAAAAACATGGGAGTTTTGTCTAGCAGTACTTCCTGGGGACAACCATTTTGTTACTGCTCTTAGGGGATAGGAAGGAAAGTTTATAAACACTTTCTTTAGGGACATTTTTATCTGTATCCACTGTTGTTATATAGGGAGATCCACAGGTATGTTCTTTCTTTTCAGAAGACTTTCTAGAGATAATATACTTAGCGTAATAGGCTTTACTTTATCTTTTTTTAAACATAAATTTAAGAACTGAATTGTAATGGAGTACGAGGGTGAATTTATGGTTTGCAAGTTCTCAGAAAAAGATTGAACCATTATCAGACCAGAAGAATGCCTGAGCTGTAACCATCTCCAAAAGGAAGGAGCCTCAAAGCAGTCAGCAAATAGCATTTATACCTCCAAATGTTCTGCCAGCATCTGGCAGTCCTTTAATTGGGCACTTTCCTATGTCAGAAGTATTATCTGTGCTTGGTGGCTTAGAACATTTTTAGTTTTGTTGTTGTTCTGAGTTGGCCCATTCCTTTTCTGAAACCATAGAAACTTTTAACACCCACAGATTCTATGGCATCTCACACTGGGGTATTTATTTTCTTTTTCTTTTTGTAGTCTGTCTTCCTCTGGTGGAATTTTATTGCCTTTAGTTTCTGGTTGCTAGTGACATTCCATTTGCCTTTTATAGTGTTACCTAGAAGCACAGAGGCACAATGTTCTCTTAAATTGGTCATTGTACTAAAGGGTTTGGTTTTAAATATTCCCATCATTTACCCCCGGGAAGTTGTGTCTGAGATTAACTCACACATGGACTGTCACTCTCAAGTGCTGATGCCATATACTATAAAATTCCAGAGATGTGGAGGCCGTATTTGAGTAATAGCAAAAACTTTAGAAAAATAAGTGATAGAAGTGAAACTGTTCTATCGAGAATGCACAACAGACTGCTGGCTTGAAACTTTACCATATGGAATTTTGTTTGATAGATTGAGAAAGTTAATAAATGGAAGAAAAGGCAAAGATGGACCTTACTGTTCTAATCTGTATGCATTATCAGTCAGAATCATTCTTAAAGTAACACATCTGCAGTAAGACATGTTCTAGAAGCTTCTGGAAAAGAGAAGCGGGATTCCTTTTATAGTGGCTAAGAACAACTTTGAGCTGAAGAAACTCATAGCTCTTCAGTCTCCTCCCTTTATGTTACTGAGGTGGTACAGCTCATACATAATCTCATGTCAAGTGTTATAAATCTTGTCAAAGTTCTGGCTTTTTTGTTCATTTTCTTTCTGCAGCTTTTAATTAAAGGATGGCATTTGGTTAGGTTACAAACATTTAATAAAAATATGAATGTGACTGCTACTGATAGGAGAAATTCAGTTGTGTGACCTTGAAATTCTAGCAGACACGGTTCTAAAATGAGTTTTTATTTCATTTTATCAAGATCTTATCTAGAAAATTGTTTACTTAAATATCTTAATCTAGGAAAAAGATTATAAATGTGAAATATTTTTATATCTGGTTATTTTATGTTTACATGTATACTTGGAAATTTCTGCCATATCAATAAATGAGATGAACAGTGACACTTCTTTTTAGGCTTACCTCATTTTTCTTCTGGAATCTTCCGCTCCTGGGGAAGGGATACCTTTATTGCACTGAGAGGTCTAATGTTAGTTACTGGACGCTATCTAGAGGCAAGGTAAGACTGATTTATTCTTAGTTCTTTATTGGTTCTGAAGGTAGGTAGGAAAAAGGCTTGTTCTCAAAACTTGCGATGACGCACAAGCTGTCAGAAGCAGTTGATATACAGTATAAACTTTAATGGCCCTGGATGGATTTGGGAGCTTTCTCTAAGTGGAATTAAAACACTGCGTAAATTATTCTTTTCAGCTTTCATAGCACTGCTGTGAGGCTGATGTTCTCTATAGATAAGGTGGTTTTAACCCCTGTAACACTTTTGTTTGTCTTTAAACAAAGTGTTTCACATATACTTGCATCATTGTTGCTGACCAATAATTTCAAAATTACTTATTTAAAATTTGAAGTAGCAAGAGAAGACTTTGAATCAGACACGATTGCATATCTGTTTTGAGGGGGTTTTGTAACTGCTAGTATTTGTCTGTTAATACTAGAAATCAGCTAATTGTGGATTGTTACAATCTGATACCTGTTTGTAAATGTTTAACCTGACAAATGAGCTAGATACAAGCCAGTTCTATTGCTTTGATATTTCCGTTAATCTTCATTGGGGTGGAGCTTGCCACACGATACAAACATAAAAATAAGTTGTTTTAAATTAGCATGTGTTTATGCTGTTGTACATTTGGCCAACTATTACCTTCCTCATGCAGTAACATATGCAGTCTACTAGTATCTCTGTTCCCTTTTAAAGCTAGTTGGAATCCATGTTTTCTGCAAGGTATGTGCAACGGTTCTCAAATGAAACTTCTCATAACCTCAGTTGCTGTCACCTCTCTGTATTTTAATAGGAAATTCCCATCTACTCCTGCCCTCCGTCCCCATTCCACCCCACCCATCAGAACGGATACCAGGGTAATCATAAACAATGTCAATAAAAACCTTCCCTGTGACCTCAGTGGGATTTGGATTTAGGTTCTATATCACTACCTATGAAAAAGCAAACTCACTTTTCCGTATCAGCAGACGTGTGTTTTGTACAAACTGATTTAAATGTATTCATGGTGGGGAATTTGTAGGGAATAGATGACTTTATTGTAAAAAGTTCATGCTAATGAAGTGATTTGTAGCTTTCAAGAGCAAACTTTTGGCATCTGTCTTTAATATCCCATTTGTCTCCTTGACTTACCTTGCTATTAAGGTAAACTCACATGCTTTGTACTTAATACTTTTTCAATAATGGCCTTGAAAGTAACTCAGTCAAGACTGTGTTTTTTTTCTTTTGTTCTAGAAACATCATTTTAGCATTTGGTGGGACTTTAAGACATGGTCTCATTCCCAACCTGCTTGGCCAGGGGACACATGCCAGATACAACTGTCGTGATGCAGTGTGGTGGTGGCTTCAGTGTATCCAGGACTACTGTAAAATTGTTCCAAATGGATTAGACATACTCAGGTGTCCTGTTTCTAGGATGTACCCAAGGGATGACTCTTCTCCTCAGCCTGCAGGCAGCATGGTAAAGATCAACTGCAACTTAAATATTTAACCAACTATAAAGTTCTAATGAAAGGATGTAATTTTTGTAGCTCAAGAACCTGTCACTATTTGAGCTTTCTGGTCGAATTTGATTAGAGCACAAGAATTCCATATTTCAGTGACTTCTCACTACATCTGCATCACATGATTAGGCAGGTGCAGGAGGTTGGGGAGGGAGCTTCTAAATTTTTCCTTTGCTTTTTTTGTCTTTACAAAATGTTTCTATTTGTCACAGTTTAGGGTCAGGGCTGCCCCTTAGACCAATAACAGATGGTCTCTGTTAAACCCCTCCTTCCCCAAAGGGGAAGAGAAAAGGAATAAGGGGGAGAGACCTAGCGATTAGAAAAGGAAGCTAGAACACCTTTAATGAAAATAATAATAATAAAAATAGAATATGTACAAATATATACAAACCCCCTATCAAACCCAACGCCCCGATGGTAATTACATCAC
>JANHFX010003521.1:0-11579 GCA_027560015.1 Chloroceryle amazona | reverse complement strand
CCAGGGGAGTCCCAGACTGGGCCCCGCAGCAGACGGGAGCTGTGTTCAGGAGCTGGATTCTGGTACCGGGTTCAGGAACACACTGATTGGGATTAAGGGCAGAATGGACAGAGTCCTCCTCGGATGCTCTGAGGAAGGAACTGAAAGAGGACCTGAGCCAGGCCAAGCAAAGCTGGCAAAGTGGCCCAAGAGGGGAGCAGAGTCCAGGAGCCCTCAGAGAGAGCTGTAGACCCTCCAGACCCCTCAGCTTTATACCAAATATGACATACATGAGCTGGAATACCTCGTTGGTCAGTTTGGGGTCACCTGCCCTGTCTGCTCCTCCCTGCAGGTGCAACCTTTCACTTTCCTGCACCCCCCAGCGTGGTGCATAAGATCCAGCAGTGGCTTTGGTCTGCATCCCAACCCTTGGTAGTAACTCTAACCATGGGCTGTTACCACTACCAGCAGCAGACAGTGCCAGTGAAAACAGGCTGCTGACTTCAGACAGTGCAGTGAGTTAGAAGAACTGAGCTGAAAAGTAAAATAACTGAGCAGAATTAGTTCAAAACTCTCTCTCATACCAGGACAGTATTAAAAACTGTGTACAGTGTATTGCCAGTGACAAAGATGCTGATGAAAATGATAGATGCTTTTCTTTTGCAGCATCATAAACTAGAGGCTAAGAATTGATACTATTTGCATATCACATAAAGCCTTTCTGCTCATTTTTCATCTTGCCTTTCACATATCCTCCAAACATGCAATCAATCTAGGATCAACCACTTTATGAAGTAATACAGGAAGCAATGCAACGACACATGGAGGGCATAAATTTCCGAGAAAGGAATGCTGGTCCCCAGATAGATCAGAACATGAGAGATGAAGGTAACATATAGAACACTCGCTATGCAATTCAAAGGATGATGATTATATTTTATATTTCTTTTCCTCTAGCTACTGAGTATATTTTTGAAAAATCAATATTTAATACAACTAAAATATATTACTTTAAATACATTTAATGTTTTAAATAATTACCTAGTTTGTTATCAGTAACTGTATATACATTGTGGTACAAGTTATCTTCAAATGGAAGTTCACCTGAACTACAGTTGCTGTCAGAAACTCACATCTGATCTCTAGTTTGGAGGGGTTGTTTGTTTATTTAGGAGGTTTGGGCTAGTGGGGGCAGTGGGGGTTTTGTTTAAAATGCACACTTCACATGTGATATTCTTGCTTGGCAGGTTTTAATGTAACTGCAGGTGTTGACCTTGAAACTGGGTTTGTCTTTGGAGGAAACCGCTTCAATTGTGGTACTTGGATGGATAAAATGGGGGAGAGCGAAAGAGCTCGCAACAAAGGAATTCCAGCTACTCCAAGGTACAAGGGGGATTTTTAAATTACTTTAACTGAAATTATTCTGCAGAACTACTGTGCCTTCCATTAACGTATCTGGGGGGTGATCTCTCAAATATTCTAAATGCCTTCTTTCTGTTTCTGCCTACTAAAATGTTAATAGTAAATTTCTGTTGTGCTCATTTGAAGAAAAAAGTTGTGTTCTTAGCAAATGAAGCCCTCAGCTTCTGGCATGGTTTTAGCTCCCTATAATGAGTCAACTTTTGAATTCAAGTAGTAAAATGTTATTTAGAAAAGACTGTATACATGTGCTAACAGTACTTTGTTATTTAGACTTATTATAGGAGATATCTATTGATAATTGTGTTGTTCAAATACTTCTTGTTTAGAACATGCAGATATTTTTGAATTCTAAGTTTTTAAAGTTCAGGTTAAACATTTAAAAAATAAGCTCTTTACTATGTGTTAGCAAACTGCTGCTGGCATCCTTGCTTGAGTTTAGTACTGCAACAGTTTCAAATGGATTGCCATCTGTTGGAGAGAACTGAAGGAAAAGATTGTCTTAAGTTAGGCATTTTAATTTGGAACCAAGAGATGTTGAGGTACCTGCCCTAAAGAGGCTAAATCAGCAATGATGGAGAAAAACTGTTAAGTAGATAGTAAAACTCAATATGATGTAATACAAAATTTATGCATATGGTGATTATCTGAATATCATATGTAAAAAAGAAGCCATTCCAAGAAGTGCATTTAATGCTTATTTTAATGCTTCTCCTTTGGCTTGAGTAATCCATTGTGGCAAAAATACTGTGTAAGTTACCAAAGTGCATGTGGAGATAAGAACCTCTGTATTGAAGACTGTTTTAACATCAGAGGACTAAGCTGTTTGGTGCTGATCCTTTTTTCATGTTCTTAATCACTGGTATAAAATTACCTTAAATCTTTGCAAATAGCTGGATATGATAATACCAATTTAAATTAGTATGCTGTACAGAAAAAAAAATACCTGTTGGTCACTTTACAATGAAGCTTGTTCCCTGACTGTTAGCTGATGGAAAACCTCACCTGTTTTCCACCCTTTCCTTTGTCCTTTCTTCAAGTGGAATCCTACTGATCTAAATAAAAGTGAATTGACACAGTCTGCTTATGCTAATGTTATCTTCTCTTATTCTTGACCCTTCATGAAACTCAAAAGTACCCTGTAAAACTGAGTGTGCCTATAAGTGGCAGATCAGCTTCAGCACAAATAAAATCAAGATATATATTTAACAGGAAAAATAGTCTAAACCATACCTACACAGTGTTGTCAGAATGAAGCTACAATGTGGGAAGGAAATCTGAGTCATGGGGAGCTTTCTGAAATCCTATCTCTGTGTACAGCAGCGGCCAAAAAAGCTAGAGTAATACTACTGGGTGTCATCAGTAAAGGTTTTCAGAACAGGACAGAGGGCATCATTCTGCCTCTTTGAGAAACCATGTACCTGCCAAGGTGCACTTTTCTTGAGCTTTATGTTTGGAGCTGGTCTCAAGAAGGATGTAATAAAGGGTGGTACAGGGAAAGGCAGCTAGCACTCGCAAGGCAGCTACTCCATCCCTTTAAGGAGAGATTGGAGTGTCTAAGGACTCTTAATTTTCAAGAGAATGTGGGTGAGAGGTACGACTGAAGTTTAGAAAATCATGACAGTAGTGATGAAGATGGAGCTGTTACAAAATGCTGCAATACTGTACAATTTTGGGATGCTCATGTAAAAGAAATAGAGGAATAGTAGAAAAATAGGGAAAAATCAAGTGTCTAAATAAGATACTTAGAGACTTTTTTGTTTGTTTTCTATTACTTTTTGGACTTTAATAGCCTCCTCAGAGTAATTCTTGGGCTTTTTTTTTCATTACAATTTTAGAGATGGATCTGCCGTGGAAATTGTTGGCCTATGCAAGTCGACTGTTCGCTGGTTGATGGATTTATCTAGGAAAAATATCTTTCCATTTCATGGAGTCACTGTAAAAAGACATGGTAAAAATGGACACATCTCATAATTGCATTACTGGAGTATAAAAATTGCTGTAGCCATGATTTCGTTGTTTCATAGCATCAAGGATCGTTATCAAGCTGCTCATGGTGGTGAACTCTATTGACCTAAATGGGGGGAATCACCAGCTGGGGAGAGGTGATCCAAGGTCTGCTCCTATCATCTTGTCAGGAATTCAGGGAGAGAAGGTTTTTAAAAGTGACACTTATCCTACTGTTTTGACACTTGTTATTTTGGAGACTTCAGAGACAAGAACATGTGTTCTATGCACTGTAAAAAGCTGATATGTTACCATGCTGAAATGTTAATTATAAATTTTAAACTTACTCAAATATTTACTATAGATCACAGTATCTTATACTGTTTGCTGCTAGCTAGCTGCAAGTTAGAAAGTGTTGTGTACAAAAAAAGTTGTGCCTGTGTAGTAGTTGATCTCCTGTATAATCCAACTTATCGATAATAACTTTTTGTAATGCTACTGTGGCCTTTGTTGTGTTAGGAGTATCTTCAATAACTTCAATAATCAGAACAGAAAAAATATGATATAAGCATACTTCTGTTGTTTCTGCTGTGGCTATTTCCAGAAAATAAAACCTGTATATAACATCTTGCAGGAAAGGAGGAGACTATCACATATGAGGAATGGAACAGAAAAATTCAAGGACACTTTGAAAGGCTGTTCTTTGTCTCTGAGAATCCAGCAGATCCTAATGAGAAACATCCAAATCTCGTTCACAAACGTGGGATTTATAAAGACAGCTATGGAGCTTCAAGTCCGTGGTGTGATTACCAACTCAGGCCAAATTTTACAATAGCGATGGTTGTGGTAAGTGAGGGGAAGCATTTGCACTTAAGACTTTATGATTGAATTAATTTTGCATTGTGAAGTTTATCTGTGTGACATTATATCAGAAACAAATTGCTTAGAATTAACTTTCTGAAAGCTTTTCCGTGCTTTTAATATTGCTCCATCTCGGACCATCTCCTAAAAATAAATCGTTGACAAGAATTACCTAAATGAAATTGCTGCCCATTGTATAACTAGGATAAATTTGCAGTGTTCACTGTATTCAGAATATCTTCTAACGTTAGGTCTGGGAGGTTGCTTTTCCCATCAGATTGGCTAAAAAGCATGGATTGTTTGTCTTCATCAGCTTTGTCAAGAGTTCCAGTAATAACATTTAGCAAGTTTATTTACTATAAAATTGTTGAAAAACACTGGATAGATTCTGTCTTCTGGAACCTACAAATACGAATAAGCAAGAAGTTGATTCAGTAATAGAAACTTGGGCTTTTTGTGGTCTTCTGCATTTGTATGCAAAGTCTTGTAGGCACATGCACAGAGTTTACTCACTAATTCTGTACTCTTTTATTAGGCCCCTGAGTTGTTCACACCTGAGCGAGCTTGGAAAGCTCTGCAAATAGCAGAGGAAAAACTGCTTGGTCCATTAGGCATGAAAACCTTAGACCCAGAGTGAGTATAGTAAAGATAAGAATAAGTGTTAATTACAAAACATGACAGTTGGAATTATTTGATCTGTGGGGGTGGTATTTTTTTGTTTAAATCCTCCTGTCTATCTGTGAAATAAGCTGCAGTTAATACTTCTGGAACAACTATTTTGCTGTTCTAAAAGTCCATGCGAATGATTTTATTTATGTAGACAATCACTAGGTGTATTTTTGGATGCCACACAGTAACCAGCTCATAAAAGATGTTGAACCTGCTTCTTGAGGCATACTTACATATAATAGAGTGCATGGCACTGCAGTTTAATTAAAAGCATAAGGGTAAAATGATGAATTCAGGTCATTCAAAGACTTGAACCATTTCATTACTAGTTTAAACCATATTTGGAATTCCATTGTCTTTTAAAATACAAAACCTGGTGGAGACCTCCCTAACTTAACCATCATTAAATGTTAATGCCATATCAAATTCTAGATTAATTTCTGCTTTCCATTTTTATGCTTCGGGGGTTTTTTTAAGACTTTGCATAATATATTTTTTCTTTCTTGCAGTGATATGGTTTACTGTGGAGTATATGATAATGCACTTGACAATGACAACTATAATGTAGCCAGAGGTTTTAATTATCACCAAGGACCTGTAAGAGCCAGTTTCTTCAATCTTAGAAAAAGTGCTGTCACCTTTTCAAACTGACAGATACAACAATCATCTCTTCATTCTTTGTTTAGGAATGGCTGTGGCCAATTGGATATTTTCTTCGTGCCAAATTGTACTTCTCAAAGTTGATTGGTCCAGAGATATATGCAAAAACTGTTGTCATGATTAAGAATGTTCTTTCTCACCACTACGTTCACCTTGAAAGGTAAGACACCAACTAACACAAATTCAAAATATTCATTCAAGCTAGTGGTATCTACTCTCCAATTGCATGTAAAATTACATGTCTGTAATATAAACAGCATCTGTTTTCTGCCAAAAAATGCCAAAAAAGTCCACTACTGTATGTGCTGTTGCAGATTTCAAGTCAGGTTTGAAGGACAGCTGAGATCTGGTGCTTTTTATAGATTGCAGAATTACTAATATTTACCTTTGTGAAGACTGGGTGAAATGAAGTTTATGTAAAAATTGGGCTCCACTTCCATATAAAAAATAAAGTTCAGAAAAAAAAAAAATTACATTAAAAAAATCAAAATATTTCAAAACAACTTAAAAAGCCGACATAGTTAGAGAGCTACTAGTGACAGTTGAAAACTGTGGCAGATAAGCTGCTGCAAAATCTTGTTAGGATTTCTTCTGTTATAAATTACGAAATTACTGTGACAGTGGTTCAAAATCTTAATAACCTTGTTCTTCCAAGAAGGCAGAGGACACTCGCTTATGGCCC
Organism: Chloroceryle amazona; assembly: GCA_027560015.1. Lineage (NCBI taxonomy): Eukaryota > Metazoa > Chordata > Aves > Coraciiformes > Cerylidae > Chloroceryle > Chloroceryle amazona. The sequence goes on along the minus strand of JANHFX010003521.1, from coordinate 5,362 downwards.
TTCGATGTTCCCTTGCCTTCTTTTGAGGCCTCCCTCTTAAAAACAAAACCACCAAACACACAAATTTTCCCCCTTTCTGCCATTTAATTTTTGAGGATTTGAGACAAATGAAACCAAACAAAACACAAATCTTGCCCTTGAAATCACTTTCATGTAATCTGTTCTACGGTACTACAAATATGCATTTATATGTACACATAAGAGTAACTCAGTAATACAGGCATGACAGAAGGGTTTGTCTGACCACACAAGGAAGAAAATGCATTTTTAAGCACCTTTTTGCCTTTATAGTGTCTTGTCCCAGTGTCACTTAATATTATTACCAAATAGCTTGCAGTTTGTTAACATTCTTTGTGTTTTCTGTATTACCACTTAAGTACTTTTCACTCTGTTTTGGTATTTCATTCGTGTACAGCATTATGTATGCAGGAAGATGCTCAACTTACAAGTTTCTCTGTATGTATGTTAATTCCTAGTGTTCTTCATTCCTATAGAGAAAAAAAAGGCTTATATATGCTGTCTTCTAGCCATTATCTCTTTTTAACACCCTAATGTAGTTTCAAGTGTAGTTTGAATACCATTCAGTAATCTCAGAGATCATCTGAATTCTTCTAACTGCAAAACTACCTGGAGGAGAAATGGGAGCCATGGGCTAGTACTGCAGGTTCAGGTAGTCTTAGTAGCAGAGTTTGAAGGAGAGACACCGTCCCAAGAAATTACAATTCCCAGCTGCAGGAGGAAAATAATTGAATTGTATCTAAGTTATTAACGAACACACTGTGCCTGTAAGACAACAGACCTTGAGTCATGTTTTGCAGTTTCCTACTTAGATAATCTTCTAAAATGTTTTAAAATGAAATGTTGTTTTTATTTTAAAGTATTGTCATTATATTATACACATTTTTTTTTTTTTTGTTTTATCAGATCATCCTGGAAAGGGCTGCCAGAACTAACCAATGAAAATGGACAGTATTGCCCTTTTAGCTGTGAAACTCAGGCCTGGTCGATTGGTGTTATCCTTGAAATCCTTTATGACTTGTAATAGTTTATTTTGATTGATTTGATGAAACTTCTGTGGTCTTATTATTGGGCATAAAGGAACACTTAGCTCATACTGTAAGGGAAATGTTCTGTTCTGCACAATCACTTAAGCTATGTCCTGACTTTCAAAGAAGCTAAATGCCAGCAGCTCCTATGTCCTATAATTGTGTGGGGCTTGGCTTGGTTTTGGAAGTCAGGCCAGGACAATAAAACACAACTGCAGTGCACACTTGATGCAGAAACTTTTAATGAGACATTTTAAGAATATGCACAAACTTAATTTTCAGTAGCTTTGTTTTTTTAGACTTTTTTCAAATCAAAATCTTAATGTAAGAAAGTGAGGTGGCTCTTTCCTGAGCTAAAAGCAAATAGCACAGCTCTTATGTTTGTTTTGTTGGGTTTTTTGTTTTGTTTTGTTTTTTTTCCCTCTTTGTCTCTTAAAGAGCAAATGGATGTTTTGCAAATGCATGCTTAAAGAGGAGTAGACTAACCTATAGCTTCCTGAGTTTGGCATGCTTTGTGCTGTAGCACCATACATGAATGAAGGCATAATATGTTGTCTCTCTGTTGAACTGTATTAGGGGGATTTTTTTTTTATGTGTTCAGTTGAACACTCCATTAAGCATCCACAGAAAAAAATTCATGAATACTGTAATAAACCAACCTTTGAAGTTATATATAAAATTTTAAACTTTAACTTGAGTAATAATGAGGTAACATCATACGCTAATCCAATTTTAAATTCAAATACTGCAGGCCATGCAGCAAACCTATATCTTCATTTAAATCTCTTTTTAACCACAAGGAATTCATAAGAAATGTGCATACAGTGCACATACTATATGTTAGGGGAGGCCAAAGATGCAGAAGTCGATGTGCTTGACTGGTTAATTGACTGAATTTATTGAAGAGGCATGGTCACCTCAGCCCTTTATTCTTAGGAAAAGCCTAGCTCTGTTGAAGCGGGTGGAAATACTTAACATCAGTGGGAAGACATATTAGCCTAAGAGAGCAGAGAAGAGAAGTTGAGGTTTCTAGGCCTTTTGAAATTGCACCAATAAGAATAAGCATGCTACCTCTATGTGCTGTTCTTTGGGAACAGCCTCCAGCAAACATGATGCAAAACACTTACATTCTTTCATATTTGGATGCCTGCCTGCCCATACTGAGTTCAGTTCAGTGTTCTCAAACTGAAAGTTGGTTGACAGAAGTGCAGTTGGTAATTCTCAACTCTATTCATGTGAATGTCCATCTTAGTGCAATAAATAGGCAGAGCGTGAGGCAGACCATGCTTCCCATATGATGTGGGGAAGCAAAACTGATATTACACTTCTTAATGTTAGACAACATATGCTGGAAATAATATACACAGGATGTAATTATAATGCACTAATAACACATAGGTAAAGATTTTACTGTATCTGTATGTACCTTGTCTAAAGTATAGTGCGAGAGTGCTGTCTCGGTTCAGGGAGATGTGTTACAGACATATACGTGTATAGACAAGTTAATAGGCTGAAGACAGATGAATTGTAAGTGGCTATTGTCACTCATATTTTGACAGGTTAATAAGTATCTGAACTTCCTTGCTGAAGTGTTCAGTACTTGGAAGCTATGATTAAAGCAGGTGTCCTGGGTTTGGATAGAGCAGATTTTCAGAAGCAGGGGCTGGCATAAGCAGCTGGGAGGGGCCACAGCTGGGATAAATAACAGAACTGGCCAATGGGATATTTAATACCATACTGATGTCATGCCCAGGACACCAGTTTACAGCTTGTTTTTGCTTCAGCCTGTGGCTGGGACAGGGAAAGTGGCATCTCGGGTACCAGTAGAGTCTTGTGGTTTATATCACTCGTATATAAATTTAATTAGTATTGTTATTACTGTTGTTTTCTTCTCTCTTTGTGTTATTCTATTCATCTGTCCTTATCTCAACCTCCGGGGTCTCTTTTTTTTTTTTTTTTTAAATACCAATTTTCTTTCCCATCCCACGGAGGCAGGAGAAGCAGTGGGCAAGTGGGTGTGTGGTGTTTAATTGCCAGCAGAGGTTAAAACTATGACAGAAGGTCTATATTGTGCCTCAGCTTTTGAGCTGCTGCAGTACGTGGGTTGGAAGCCTTTTATTTTCTCAACACAATGCATGACAGATGTAATATTGATCAAAAACATTAATGAAATGTCAGCCATGGGTTACTTTAATGTGCAAGAGGCATATAAAGTATTTTTCCTTATGTCCTGAACTTTCAAAAATTCTTGATAATGATATTGAGGTTTATGTCCTACTGTATCACTAGCTTTTTAGTGTTAGCCAAGATAATGATTTATCATCTATCATATCAAGGTATGTTTTATATCTCCTACAGTTTAAAAAGCAGGAACAATATGGCAGAATAAATTCTTAGTTGATGAAAACTTTTTAAAATTGGAAATGTAGCTTAAGAGCTCTGACTGAAAAAGATTTCCACAGGGTGTCAAACTATATACATTGGCAATAACAGTCTTTCAGTGTTGGGGAAAAAACAAAACACAACAGAAGTTATTTATCAAAACCTTCCTGTGTTACTCCAGATGATTTTCTACAGTTTTGCAAGCTGCACTGCTGATAGAGACTACATATTTGCCACTGCTAGTTGCTTTTTTCTAATTTCAGAATAACATTTTAAAGATAAATCACCACTGTGTACACAAAAATATGTTATGGAACTTCTAAATGTGCCCATTTATAGTGTTGGTTCTGCACTGATTAGTTGAGCATAGTTTTAGTGACAGACAAATGTTTTAAATAGGAAAAAAAAAGTATCATATTGATTGACTTTGCTGTTAAGTAGCAACAAAAGTACATTTGAGGTTATAACCGTTGGGGCGTTGGTAGTGGTTTATTGATTTTTGTGGGATTTTTTTTAATTTGGTTTGTTGGGATTTTTTTAATCAGAAAGCTATGCAACACCTTGTAAAGCCAGACAGTTTAAAAATTAAGAGGGAAGAATGCAATGTTAAATCTAATGCGTGAGCTGGTATTCATCTAGAAAAACTTTATACCTAAATCAGTATTCCCTAAAAAGAGCTGACTTATGTTGACTGATCCTGAACTGTGTTTTTATTCATTAGTGTCACTTATATACTCACAAACTTCAGTAATGCAAAGTTATAATCCGTAAAATATGTTTTAGAAACCAACTAAATATCTTCCTAAGAACTGTGAATCCACTGTGTTCCAGTTGGTGTTTCTGGATCTGTATGGTATTGAGACATCTTTTCATTTTTCCCAGTTTCATTTTTGACTGTTACCAGTGTTTGTACAGTTACTAGCTCTTGATTTATTCAAAGATGATTAGCTTGAGCATTCAAGTAAAATACTGTATCATTCTTGCACTGCATGTTAAAATGTAAAATGGAACAAGGAGTTTTATGTGTGTCTGTGTAGCACAGCAACAGCTATTTTAGAAAATGTCATTATTCATTTATTTCTGAAATGCACAAAATAAAATCCTTTAATTCAGAGTTAACCTTTTCATGTGTGTTTTGTTGTTCTTTTTGTTGTTCAAAAAAACCACACACTAAAAAAAAAGACACACACCAAAACCCAGACTACTTTACTGCTGTTTGTTCAGTTGTTGGCAATTTTATATACAATGCAGAGATCGGGTTAAATATTAACTAAGTGCTAAAAATAATCACCTCTTTTAAAAAAAAAAAAAACAAAAAAAAACCACAAACAAAACAACACCACCTACACTTCAGTCCTATACACAAATTCTTATGTTTGTTACAGTAGCAGCTGTCTGAGCTGGATTTGAGGGGGTTGGGCTAGAAGAGCTCTGTCTGTCCCTTCTATAAATGATAATTTTGTCACAGTATGACAAATTCCCTGAGAGAATAGGCATAAGCTATATACTGATTAGCAGCTGCCCAAGTGATACACACTTAAATACAAAACTCAATGTACAGAGATAGAAATTTGGCACAGAAATTTAACTTTGTATCACGCTTTCACTTTCCAGCTCTGCGTTGTAAAATTGAAGTCTCCCAGTCCCTGCAATAGATACAACGGATGAAGGGTTAGTGGTGACTGGGCAGGTTTCTGCTGAAAGCTCCCTTCGAGGTTACAGACAGCAACTGGGGAAACACCTTTAGTCAGGAAATCAGGCCTGCCCGTGTTGCCGTGTTAGGGTAGGGTCACCCTAGAGAGACAGCCCATCTCCTCACCTGAGCTTTACAGGGCTTCCTCTTCCCCCGTGCTTGCTGGCTCGGGCGAGGGTTAAGCAGGCTGCCTTGCGGGCTGAGGGGTCCCGCGGGGGCCGCCCTTGCGCTGGGAGGCGCC
>JANHFX010003520.1:0-13775 GCA_027560015.1 Chloroceryle amazona | reverse complement strand
GGTTTTTGGACCGCGCGGCTATTGGGCGGCAGCCGTGCGCTTTCGGTGCCAGATTGCTACGCCCGAATTGCAACAGTTCACAGTTTTCTGAGTGTCCAGATTCTGCTCCACCCACATCTAGAAGCATATGCTATACAGGAAGAAACAGGACTGTCCTTGGCTCCCATCTTGCCCTCCAGGAACTGTTTGCAAGTCCCTGGCAGGTATTCCCTATTCTGCTCAAAAAAACAGCATTAACCTTCCTCTCCTACCCAGAATGGTCACATTGCTTCAAACTCTGTCCCCAGTGAAGTAACTGTCTTGAACATTAGTCTGCAAGTTAGAGAAACCCTCCTGACATCTAGATGAAATATATTTACCCACCTGACAACCTCACTCTTTCCAGAAGAGTTCCTTCCCCATCAGCCCATAAGATAGGCCGAGGCTGAAGATGGTGAGGGGAAGGACAATATGAAGAGGCAACATTTTTTTTTCTACTTGCATTTATAGTAGAAATTGGAACTTGGAATTAGAAACTTGCACTAATCAGAGTGCCCTGAAATAAAGCTACCCGAGGCATTGGAAGAACAAGCATTGTCTTGGGACTCTCTGCAGTCTTGAGGTCAAGACACTAAGTGGAATTCCAAGCTGGGACCTCAGCTTTGAGGACTTTTTTCCTGTCTTTTACCCAATAAGCTGTTCAATGCAAAATGTGTAGGTGATATTGAGATTCCAACATAATAATGCTTGGGTTTTGACATGAGACTCCCCCTATCCATTTATTCCTCATTTACATATACTACAGAGATCATGCTAACCATGATTTTGAATCCATTAATATTTTATGGCTCTAGGTGAGTCTGGCAATTAAGGGTATGAATTTACAACTAGTGAAAAAAAGCTTACCACAGAAGCTTTGGAAGTTAATTATCTAACTTATGAGTAAAACTTCCACCAATGCCTTCCCAGAGTCTTCGTGTTTAAAGACCATCTCTAAGTGAAAGAGCATTTCATCTTGTATTTCTGTTCTCAACAACCAAAACTGTTTCAGGCATCATGGTTAAAAGTGCTGATTTATAGAAATAATTACATCTATGGAGAGCTAATGTCTGTCCAGTACTTATTAAAAAAAGAAACTTCTGATCAGGAGTTCGGCAGCCAACTGCCAGACATTTTTTTAGTTTCTGCTGTTAACTCTTTCCCAGATTTTTGAGTTCTTACAATCCTGTATAGATTCAGCAAGTTCTGTATATTGAGAGGAGAACAATAAAATTACAAACGCTATCTTATTTGTGAAGGAAAAGAAGATATAAAAATACTTACAGTCAATCCACTGCTAAAAATGACTGTACACTTCTTCCTAACAGTATGTGCATGCATTTATATTTGTATAATGATTTATAACCAATCATCAGGTTTACTTTTTACAAGAGAAAATTCACTATAGCAAACAACTTTGTGAGTGCAAACTTATCTTGTAGTTACCTTGAGTCTGGATAAGTTATATAGTCATTCCCTTCCCAGCTACCATAATACCGCACTATATTTTCATGCTCAAGTCTTGCAAGTTCTTTTACTTCACGCTCTACATTACTATTTGGAAGGAAAAAGCAAATAAATAAATAAAACCCCACCACAAACAAAACAAAATAGCATTACATTTTTATGCTCAAATGTCAAGTTAAACATCAAGGAGCAGTATACAGATAGTTTTACATTAACTTAGAAAAAGAACATAATATCCTCCTTCATACAATTCAAAACTGTATTTACAAATTCTGTGGGTTTTCTTTCATCTGCTCAGCTCTTCAAAGTGTAAAAATGTTTTAACTGTATTAGAAATTAAAGCCACATTCAAAAAAAAAAAAAGTTGAAAAAAGCAGATACTTGCACTGCATAATTACATTAGGTACCCAAACACAATGTAGCAAACACCAATGTTTTCACATCTATGAAGTCTGCATATACAGATGTCAGTATAAATACTCATGAAGAATACATTTTGCAATATTAATAACCAGAGCACTAGTGTGTTCAGGGAAAGCAGAACTTATCAAATCTACTTTTTTCAGAGCTGCATCTGAAATTATTCTAGGGCATGCAATTTTCAGATTCACTTAATAATAAAGCAAACAGTTTACCAGAAAGAATGGACAATTAATAATGAAAATCACTTAAATGCTTCTAGGATTATTACAGAGACACAAAGTACTGAAAACTTTTAAAGGCTGTCTTAAAATTAAAGAAAAAAAGCTGAAGTAAATATACAGTACGTACTTTGTTAATTGAACTCGTTTGACTGCATACGTTTTCTTATCAAGCTTTCCTGTTGCTTTGAAAACATTCCCAAAACCGCCTTCACCAATAGACTCTATATTTTTAAAACTCTCAAGAAATCTTAAAAACAAACAAACAAAAATACTTAAGTATATTTAACAATAAATTGACAAGATATAAAAATTATCCTGGCAGATCTAATACATCTGTTGAAATATCATTCTACAGAGGTCTCTCAACACCTATACAGGTCTAAATCACAGTCTTTAAGATTAAAAAAAAAAAGAAGGGAAACTGTCCCTTGAAAGCATGTAGGGTAATTACCCTCACATCTTCACACAAACAACTTTTGGCTGTAAGCATTAAATATCAATGCATGTCAGTTGCTATACTGTATCTGAAAAAAAAACCAATCTCAAATACCAATTTGCTTTTAAACTTATTTTTACATGTATATATACACAACAGGTATTTTCCACATTCTGTTATAAATAAGCAAATCTAGACCACTAAATACTCTAAGTTCTATTCAGATTTTTATTGTAGAAAAATATGTGGTCCATCTTACCTTTTATTCACAGTAAATGGACTTTCATTCTCCTCACTGGCATTTGTGCCCAGATCTGGAAAATTATCTGAATCTGACATCTCTCTTTTCTCTTTCCTGTTTCTTGCATTATCAAAATTAGCTGCCAATATTCTTCAACAAGGATAAAAGCAAAACTTATCACATATTAAAATCTTCCCACATATTAGAAAAATAATTCATTATAAAGAGAAAAAGAAATGTACCTCCCAATAGTGGCATTTGTTTGCCTGACACAGAAACACTAAAGTGGTCTGCAATATAATTTATGGAAGATAGCAACCTAGAAATAGACACATACCTTTTGGATTTCTGGGCAGAACTTTGTGCACCTTTCTATACCAACGAGAGGAAAACAAAACAAAACAAAACAAAACACCTTACTGAGATATCCTGAATTTTTCCATTATGCTTAGTTTAAAATGTGTCTGAGAATATACCTAGAAATTGTCTATAAATGTGTTCTTAACTTACATATAAAAAAAAAAGGAAGAAGAATGAAGCCATATCTTAGTCTAAAATTTTTCACATACGCTTTGTATGACATCATCATTCTTCCCACAGGAAAATATGACCTTAGTTTGGTCCCCTTTCTTGGAAGTACTACCCATTTGGTCAACGGGACAATGGGTTCACAGTACGGAACTAAATGATTCATGGTTAAGACAGTAAGAAAGCACTAGGGAAAACACATATGTGTTTTCTAGTGATTAGTGGATAATGGAACAAACTGATGCTACACTCTGATAAGAAGTTTGCTCAATTCAGTGTCTGAAATGTAATTATGAGGAAGAACATTCTCATACTGTACCGCAGAAGGTGAAGGATTTTCACATACTGCCATGTCTTTCACTTTTTCTACCAACTTCCCAGAGTCTTCAAAGTACACACTGCTGTTATCAAAAAATAATAGTTTTAGATTAGAGAGACACCATCATAAATAAAGCTTAAAAAAATGCATAGGATTTAAAAGCAGAACCTGAAAAAGCATTAATACTAATGACTGATCTAAACTACAAAACTTTATGCTGGAAAGCTAAAAAACAATTAAATTTTGTAATATACTCCTCTGTTTCTATGATATTATATAACAATATCTAGATATCTGTAAGATATATGCTCCACTATATCCTTTAATTAAATAGGTTAAATACAGCTGTTTATTTCATGGCAGCACAGCCACCTCTGACATTGTATGTATCATCTTGCTTTACAATCGCACAAACAAATAAAAGAAGGGGTCATGGTGCTACAGTCAAATGAACTGCTGGACACAGAAGGCTTGACCTAGGGTTCCCAAATCACAAACTTTATGTATGTTAATTTTATTTCAGAGAAATTTTTCCCTTTGTTGGAAACAAAGATTTATGAAGAAAGAAAAAAGGGTGGGAGGAGGCAGGGGGAGGAAGGAAACCACAAAAAAGCAGACTGTGGAGCATAGAAAGGTACTGAAATTGAATAATACTGAGTTCCCAAGATTGTCAAAACGAGCGTTAAAAATGTCATGAAATGAGGAGGTTATTCTGTTTACATCACAGTAAAAATGCTTCTAAAAGAACTACTCATGGCAAGATATATCAAAAACATCTAAATTATTATAAACTAACCTGGAAGGACTCAAAATTGCATGAGTACAACAATTTTTTCTCTTAGTCTAAGAAATTTAATCTCAAATTAAATGGCTTTATACTGCAATAAAGAAACCAGGACACAATTTATTTTAGAACTAGATCACGTGGTCCTCTAAGATTATTAAATATATTTTATCATCACAGGATCAGTGAACCCAACTTACTCTGAGTGGGACTGATTTGACACTTGAGAGGAATTACTATGTTTACTAAATGGAGAATTGCCATTGAACTTTCCATTTTCCATCTAAAAAAAAAAAGGAAAACAAGAATATTTAACAAAATCATGGGGGGGGGGACAGACCCCACAACTAGTGCAAAGAAGCCATTCAAAGAGACTTCCACCCAATGAGCATTTCCCCACTTCTATTGAAACTATATAGATAACTTTGCAGAAGTAGAGTCTGGGTTCTATTAAAAATCAGGATAAGAGTAACAGTTACTAAAAGCGAATATATTTTATTGTTTACTGAATATGCAATTGTCTGTGTGGTAAATGATATACGTTGGCTTTGCTATATGCACTCTGCAGAACTGAAAATGCAAGTCTGTACAAAAAGACATACAATGTGAAAAACCCGCACAACCTGGTTTACTAAATTGGAGTTGACCAAAAAAATTAATTTTAAATACCCAGTAGAGGTTCTTCCCTCCGTCACCCTCCCACACCTTATCATAAGAGCATAAATGTAACATTAAAAGCAGCACCTACAATTGTTACAGACCATAACCTGACAAAATAAAACCTTAAGGATTTATGTTTCAATGATAGCAAAGAAACAAAATTTTATATCTTTCTTTTTTTTTAATTCAGGAGTACTGAGTCTTTACTACTTTTTCCTAGTTTCATTTTGTTTGTTAAACAGACATCACTGGGAACTAATAGAAATTTAAACTAAACCACCCCAAGTTTAGAATAATTGCTACAGAGATTCTGCTTGAGGTAGTCAATTTCAGACTTCGATGAAAATGCAAAGAGCCACGAGCTCACAACACAGGAAAATATTAAGGAAGAATCCTAAAATAATAGGTCATTAATTACATGGTTAACTTAAAAAGAATAATAACAGAAGCATTTAAAATTTACAGTAAACAGACAAATAATTTTAAAAGTACTTAAATAACAGCCTTCCTTCCCTCTAAACTACAGTGTGTTTAAATTAGTTCATATGTACTGTCCTGTGCATTTCAGGATCACTGTTAGAATTCTGATAATTTTTGCACACATGGAAACACAACTGCCAACTTGAAGACAACAGTTCTGCTCTCCAGAGGATGGTGTTAGCAATTGCTTCACTAGACTCTGCCTTAGACAAATCCTGTTGAGTCTCTACCCTGCTTTTGCCTTTCTCACATTTCACAATAGATTTTTGATCCAAAAGAAGGCAGCAAGAGATTTATGTTCACAGCCAGTCAGTTGGACTTGAAGATCTTCAAGGTCCCTTCCAAACCCTAACACCCTGTGACACCCTGTGATATTATTCAGGATTCAGAAATTTTTAATATATGTGCACCTCTGAAGGACAACATATCAGATCATATTCTGAAATAGAGTTATCAACTGTGATATTTATTAGTTAATTCAGCAATTGAATATAGAAGCACGACATAAATTTTACCAGCAGAATCCTGTAGCCCAACCAACCCAACCAAAATAGGTATTGTTTCCCACTTAAGTGGAATTTATGGAATACGCTTTTAAATACAATGTTAAAATCTGTTCAAAGATTAAAGATACTAAAATTAAACTTTTGTTTTAAGGCTATATCTAGCACATACTGCTGGATTGCCTTCCTCTTTTAGCTTCTCAAGTGCTTCCTTTGCAGCAGCTTGTTTTGCAGCAGCTCGAGAACTTCCAGTGCCAATTCCATACACAGAACCACTAATTATACAGCTACAAGAAAATCTGTAAAATACAACAGAGAAAAAATGTCTTCTATGCCATATGACAAGTCTTAATTTAATGATTTTAAACACTACAGTCAACTGACACTACAGAATGAAATCTGAAATACACATCTTCAGGACAATATTTCTAATATACACTTGATCTAGTTAAGGATGTAAGATAGCTAATTTGACACACCTTCAAGCTGAACAATTTTCAGAGAGTAAATATTTAACACTTTAAGGCTGAACTCCCCAAAGCATCACATCATGTGCACCCACAACCACAAATTATCTGCAGTTTAGGTTTTAAAAAGGACAATTTTGCAGGGGAAGAAAGGAGGAGTTTTCCTCCTTTCTTTCTGTTGAGAGTTTTTTTATTGTCCAGAGAGATATTCTTTATCATCCCTCAGCTATTGGTAACTGGAACATTTCTACAACTCACTAACCATGCTACATACAGAAGGAGACACAAATAGGCTTTCCTTGGCATTTGGTCCCTATAGATCTCCAAAATACATGCAGAGGGGTCCACAAAGGTGCCAGAGCTTCAACCAAGGTAACTGACAATTTGTCTACATTGACTACCATTTCATCATCATGCCATCTCTTCTCCTAGCTAAACTCAGTCCTCTTAGCTTCCTCTCCTGTGTGGCATCCTCCAGCTCCTTGATGACCACCTCAATGGCCCTCCACTGGATTCTCTCCAGACTGCCTACAATTACTACCTACTACTACAATTTTTATTGTATTTCTAAGGATACATCTAACACTGCTCAGAGTGATTAATGGTACTGTTAATAAGCACAGATATTAAAAGCAAGTATGAAGACAAAGTACATCTTACATGGGAGCATGGGCATCTCCAACACACCCCTTGTTATGATAATCAACTGCATGCCGCATCCTTTGTGAATACCTATTTAGTAGGCTGACATAGTCATTGGTTGGTACAGTTAATGTCACTTGAGGTGTCATTAAATCTGCAGCCTGCATATTTGAAGAACTCTTCAGCTTTAAAACAAACAAAATAAGTAACTTAAAAACTTCAGTTTAGTAAACAGATTGGTATAAACATTACCCAAGATCTAATATAGCTGCAACATTTGTGTTTTTAAGAAACCACAAGTTTACATTAAAGGAGATCTCTGTGGCAAAGGGCAGCCATCCCAACTCAGAATTATTACATTTTTAATTTCCAAATAAATGTAAATCCAGTTTTCCAAGAATTGCACAAATGTCTTTAACAACCTATCATCACATCTCCTCCCACCTCTGTTAAGAAAAGACAGGGAATAAGCTGGGAAATGTCTCATGAAAACAAACAAAAAATGAAAACACCACATACATACAAAATTAAATAATAATTTAAAAAACCCACACCCCAACAACACACAGAGACAAGAAAAGGCACGGCAGCACAATGCTGGTACTGCTGCCATTAGCACAGGCAGCAGATGCTCCTGTACGTGTACAAGAGGGGAAAGCAGGACTTTTCAGCTGTCTCGTGATTAGGCAGCATTAATAATATATTGGCAAACATGCAGCAATTTTGTTAAAGTAATGATGGTGACACAGTAAAAAGCAAATGGAAATAGGTAAGGGAAGATTTTATTCAGAAGATGATAAAAAGCATTCAGAGTCAAAAAAAAATAAAGAATGGCTAATGCATGGCAGAAAATCTAAGAGCAAATTTCAAAACTAAACAAAATTATTAAATAAAACAATTATATTTTATTGGCTACTTTTAGAGATTCATCTTTAACCTTTACTAGAAACAAATAATTAAATTCTACAGTTTACTCACCTTTTCCCAGGCATTTTTTGCTGCTATTGCTTTTGCTTCCTTCTTATTTTTACCAGTCCCTCTACCATATTCCTTATCATTTATTTTAACCGCAATTGTGAACCTGCAAAGAAGAAATCTTTTCTAAAACATTGTTACATTTTGTCTTGTATATACTTAACCTTCTCAGATACAACTTTCTTTTTATTATCTACAAAGCACTATAATTTAACTGTGAAGATATTTAAATATTTGTGGTTTTATTATATCTCATTCTTGATTATCAGAATTCCTTAGTAGAAAAAGGTTTTAAATGTTTCCCCACTAGTCACAAATGCCCGTACTGTATTAGTTCTAAAAGTATTTTTTAAAATATGCTTAACTGCTCTTCCAAAGCAAAATTATTTACATTTTTTAAAGCAAGTGAATGCATAAGGTCAGCATTGTTATAGAGAAGGTTGTGAAGCCCTAACACCAGGACACATCTCAAGCATTGCAAAATTATACAGAGAGAAAAGATAGCTCACTTTGATTTCACAGATCCAGACATGACATTACACTCACCTCTGATACGCCCCTACACACTTTACTAAAGTGCTAAGGTGCTTCAGGAGACATGAATTTCAAGGCAGTCCCCCCCCAAAAAAAAAAACCAAAAAACAAACAACCGAGTCCTGTCCTTCTACCCTCAACCACAGATCCTTTCCCACTCTGCTGCAAAACTATGTGTGCAGTGCTTCCATACAGTGACTCTGAGAGCCAGAATCGGGAACTGAGGCAGCTCATGACTGTTTGTACTGGGCCTGGATGGGATGTGGTTAACGTTCTTCATAGCTGCTGGCAAGGTGCTTTGTTGAAGATTTGCCTTCCAGAGTAACCATTAAACATGATGAAGCCCAGCTTTCCTGCAAATGGCTAAGCATATGCCTACTGATGGGAAAGAGTGAGCGAATTCCTTATTTTGCTTTGGTTGCACATAAAGACAGTTTAAAAAGTGAAGCAAAGGTGTATCTTGATCCACAAGTTTTCCTTCCTTTCACTCCTCCGTCTCAGCAGGGGGAACTAAGTGAGCGGCTGCCTGAGGATTTTCCTGCTACCTGGGGTCAACCCACCACGGTGACCTAATAACACGTGGCTGGTTTTCAGCCGAATCAATTCTCACTCAGATCTTACTTGTACTGCAGCTGCAAAATCCCTAATGTTTCTGCTAGACTTGTGCTTTTGGCTGCAGCACAGACTTTCATCAATTTAAAGTAACCCTGGGAAGTATCAACCTGTCAGCCTCACCTCTGTGTCTAGGAAGATCATGGAACAGATCCTCCTAGAAGATATGCTAAGGCACATGGAGGACAGGGAGGTGATTCAAGAGAGTCAGCATGGCTTTACCAGGGGCAAGTCCTGCCTGACAAATCTGATGACTTTCTACAATGAAGTAACTGCATCAGTGGACAAGGAAAGAGCTGTGGACATCAGCATCTATCTTGACTTTGCCAAGGCCTTTGACACTGTCCCTCACACCATCCTCCTTTCTAAGGTGAAGAAATATGGGTTCGATGGGTGAACTGTTCAGTGGATAAGAAAGGTCACCCCCAGAGAGTGGTGGTCAATGGCTCAATGTCTAGATGTAAAAATGTGACAAGCAGTATCCCTCAAGGGTCCATACTAGGACCACTGTTGTTTAATATCTTCATTAATAACATAGACAGTGGCACTGAGTGCACTCTCAGCAAGTTTGCTGAGTATACTAAGCTGGGTGGTGCAGTTGATATGCCAGAGGGACCTGGACAGGCTGGAGAGGTGGGCTCAGGTGAACCTCATGAGGTTCAACAAGGCCAAGTGCAGGGTCCTGCACCTGGGCCAGGGCAACCAGAATTATCAATGTAGGCTGGGAGAGGATATGTTAGAGAACAGTCCTTTGGAAAAAGACTTGGGAGTACTAGTAAATTAAAAGCTGGACATGAGCCACCAATGCACAATGGCAGCCCAGAAGGCCAGTCAAATCCTTGGCTGCATAAAAGCGTGGCTAGCAGATCGAGAGAGGTGATCCTGCCCCTCTACTCTACCCTGCTGAGACCTCGCCTGTGTCCAGCTCTGGAGCCCTCAACACAAGAAGGATATGGACCTGGTGGAGTGTGTCCAGAGGAGCATCACAAAAATGATTAGAGGGCTGGAGCACCTCCCCTATGAAGACAAGCTGAGGGAGTTGGGGTTGTTCAGCCCAGAGAAGAGGAAGCTCCAGAGGAACCTTATAGCAAACTTCCAGTACCTGAAAGGGGCCTATAAGAAAGCAGGGGAGGGTCTATTCACAAGGGTTTGTAGAGACAGGACAAGGGGTAATGGCTTTAAGCTAGGAAAGGATAGGTTTAGGTTAATCATGAGGAAAAAGTTCTTTTATAGGAGGGTGACAGATCACTGGAACAGGTTGAGCAGATAGGTGGTGGAGGCGCCATCCCTGGAGACATTCAAGGCCAGGCTTGATGAGGCTTTAAGCAGCCTAACCTAGTTAGACACGTCAGGGGGTTGGACTAGATGACCTTTAGAGGTCCCTTCCAACCCAATACATTCCATGTTTGTAAGATTCTATGTACTTCAGATTACAGCAGAGCATACAGAAACATAAGCTCACAGACAACAAGAGAGGCTCACAGAAAAAAGCAGTACAGGTATAACATCATGAGTTTCTCTGTGGGACAATGTGCCTTATTTCCTAGGTACCATTGTGACACCTCATATCACTTACATATGAGTCAGATTATATTTGTGAATGTAGCAGAGCATGCAGGGGAAAAAATAAAAGAGAAAAATCACAATAAATTTGAAATGTGTGTAAATTGTAAATTTTGTTAGTCCTATGCCATCACTTTTGAAGCATGAAGATGTAGCTGTGTGACCACAGCTGTGGCCCTTACTGTAGTAAGGGTTACTTTTTAATTATATGAGCCGTATGGGGCAGAAATTAAGATAACTGATTAACACTTGAGACACAGATAAATCAATCAGACTTAACTGATTTATTCTGGGACTGTGGTCAGATCTAAGAAGGGTCTAAGATCTACAGACAGTGCTGCCTCACAACATGGAAGACATGAAAAGAAACATACTAATTACTAGCATAAGGCTCATCGTAATGCAAACTATCAAAAATAAATTGAAAAAAAATAAAAAAAAAAAATCACACAAGGAAACATCATAGACCTTGATTATCTATGATCTCCGGCAAGGGGAAAAAATAAACAAAACACCTTAATTGTGTTAAAAAATAAAATATATTCCATCACCTGTAATTGTCTCTAAAAGTAAAAGCAAAACAGCTTAAGACCCTTCTCTCGTAACAGATGGTCAAAAATTCGCTACACATAAAACATGTTTGTACCCAATCAATTAATACACACCCAACCTTTACAGTTAGAAATTAACAACATAAATGACAAATAAGTGAGGTGCCTGAGGACTGGAGGAAAGCCAATGTCACTTCAGTCTTCAAAAAGGGCAAGAAGCAAGACCCTGGAAATTACAGACCAGTCAGCCTCACCACCATCCCTGGAAAGGTGATGGAGCATCTCATTCTAGAGATCCTATCTCAGCACATGGAAGAAAAGGTGTTTATCAAGAGTAGCCAGCATGGATTTACTAAAGGGAATTCATGTGTGACGAATCAGATAGCCTTCTAGGATGGTATAACTGAATGGGTAGATGCGGGGAGAGCAGTGGATAGTGTCAAAAGCCTTGCTGAAGTCAAGGTAGACAACATCTCCCATAACATCCTCATGGGTAAGCTCAGGAAGTGTGGGTTAGAAGAGTGGACAGTGAGATGGATTGAGAACTGGCTGAACAATAGATGTCAGAGGGTTGTGATCAGTGGTGCAGAGTACATCTGGCAACCTGTAAGTAGTGCTGTTCCCCAGGGGTCAGTTCTGGGTCCAGTCTTATTCAATATCTTCATCAATTACCTGGATGAAGGGATAGAGTGTACCCTCAGTAAGTTTGCTGATGATACTAAACTGGGAGGAGTGGCTGATAACTGGAAGGCTGTGCTGCCATCCAGTGAGATCTGGAGAGCTGGGCAAAAGCAAATCTAATAAAGTTCAACAGGGGTAAGTGTAGAGTCCTACACATGGGAGCAACACCATGTACCGGTACAGGTTAGGGGTAGACCCACTCGAAAGCCGCTCCATGGAGAGGGGCCTTGTCATCCTGGTGGATGCCAAGTTATCCACAGAACAGCAATGTGCCCTTGTGGCCAGGAAGACTGATGGTATCCTGGGATGCATAAAGAATATGGCCATCAGGTCAGGGGAGGTTCTCCTCCCCATCTAGTCTGCCCTAGTGAGACCACATGTGGAGTATTGTGTTCAGTCCTGGTCTCCCCAGTTCAAGAGGGACAGGGAAATACCAGAGAGAGTCCAATGGAGAGCTACTAAGACGATTAAGGGACTGGAACATCTTTCTTATGAGGAAAGGATTGAGATCCCTGTGACTGTTTTGCCTGGAAAAGAGAAGACTGAGAGGATATTATTAATGTTTACAAATATCTGAAAGGTGGGTGTCAAGTAGAAGGGGCCAGTCTCTTTTCAGTGGTGCTCTGTGATAGGACAAGAGGTAATGTTCATAATCTGAAAGACAGGAAGTTCCACCTCAACATGAGGAAAAACTTATTTACTGTGAGAGTGACAGAGCACTGGAACAGGCTGCCCAGAGATGATGTGGAGTTTCCTTCTCTAGAGACTTTCAAGACTCACCTGGATATGTTCCTGTGTGGCCTGCCCTAGGTGATCCTGCTCTGGCAGGGGGGTTGGACTCGATGATCTCCAGAGGTCCCTTCCAGCCCTTACCATTCTATGATTCTATGATAATTTCCACATTTTGTAAAGCTAAATAAAAATCAAAGCACTTAAGTTCACCTAGATCATAAACTGAAATACTTGCTGCAACCCACCCCACCTCCTGAGAAATTTCATGGCAGATGCATAACATGCTTACAATATAGTTACTGGGAACCGGTGTATTGCTGTTGCTTTCCAAAAAAGGGCTGCCATTTCTGAAATGTTTTCACCTCAGTCACATCCTCCTCCCCATAACCTACCGCACACTTTATGGTTTCAACCAGCTCTCCTGCCACATCCACATTTTCAGTGAATTAACTTTTATGTTTGCAAGCTTTACCTAGCTCCTTCATTGTGGGAAGGCTCTTGGTGTTTATGCATGAGATGAACTTACTCAGGATCATGAGATGGGCCAGTCATATCGATGTCATGATAGAACAGTGTAGCTTTACGCTTTTGACAGTAGTTGTTGAGCTTGTCCATACACTCACGTTCCATTTTGACACAGTATCAAAAAGGTTCTGCAAAGCAACATTCAGAGATACATCTGTGCCTCCATGAATAGTACCAAGACAGCCTTTAATGCTGGCAGACCACTGCTGTGACATAAAATAGAAAACTGGTGCCAGCAACATAAAGTTCACAGAAAACTAATTCTAATTTTTAATTCAAGTGGTTGATCTGCAACTGGTTTTGTAGACTCACTGCTTGGAATAGGAGATTTATAAAGCAGATCAGAAAGTTTAGTGGTTAGAGAAGATTTCTTAGCAGAAAATGGCTGAATCATTCACTGAAATTCCGGGGGG
>JANHFX010003519.1:0-14206 GCA_027560015.1 Chloroceryle amazona | reverse complement strand
GGGAAGGGAAGGGAAGGGAAGGGAAGGGAAGGGAAGGAAGGAAGGAAGGAAGGAAGGAAGGAAGGAAGGAAGGAAGGAAGGAAGGAAGGAAGGAAGGAAGGATACTTCTCAAAGCCACAGCCTCTGCCCTTCCACTTGCCTCCACAACAACCTTTGGGGATCCCTTTTTTCACATCAACATGCAGACCAGAGGGGACTCCCTGGCTGGAGCTGAGCTATGGCTTAGGGAGGAATGTCAGAGAGACAGTACAGCCATCCCTTGAGGAGATCCCTGGGGATGGCCACCATGCTGACTGAAGTGACACTGGATCCTTTACCACCAGGAAATCCCAGGCTTGTTGGTAGATTGATCATTCACTACTGCTGGTCCCTCTCCAGGGTGTGTCTGTAATCCTCCTTACCTAGAGCACAACACCGTAAGTCCTGTCTGCAGACCTCTTCCCTGGACAATCCAAAGAAATGTTTTGGCATGTTGTTTTGTCCCACACATGAAGTTTCCCCACCTCCTTCTGCTTGCATTTCAGCCCATTTTCAGCATTGAATCAGGCAGGGGGCTGAGAGCTCAACCCTCTGCATCAGTCCCCTGGCACCACACAAGACTCCCCCTGCAAAGAACACCTTGCAAAAAGGACATCAGCCATCCTTTTGGCTACCGTCTGTTTTTCTCTTTTGCTTTTTCAGAGTAACCATTCTGCCTCACAGCGTCCTCAGAAGGAGGCATTCATCCCCATTGCCTCTGGGACACATAAAACAAGCTATCTTCTTCACACTCATGCAGTGAGAGAGTAGTAGGGTTGAGATAGACTGTGTTTTTTTCATGCTCAGCTTTAGGGTCTTAATAATTAAGATAAACCTTTTAGGTCAGTTCTTTCCATCCTGATGCTTTTCTACCCAGCCTGACTGAAAACAGTGATGTAACAGGACTTCAACCTGTCAGGAAATCCAAAATACAGCAGTTGACATCCCAATTTAGAAGGAAGAACAAAAATATATTTTCTAAGTACAGCTGCTTCTGAGAGGTTGGGGTAAAGTTTTGGTTTAGCTGTACTTTTCTTGTCATTTCTAATATGAGGCAGTAATAATTTTAAAATGATAAGGACAACACTTATCACAACTAAGTCTATTACAATCTTCTATCATGAGTATTGAGGAAAAAGATCTCTCTCCACAGAATATTTCCGATTTGTACCATCTTTTATAAGAAAATTAATCTTTTGGGTTTTTTTAAAAAGGTGTTTCAACACAGCACCTAAGAGAATAAGGGGAGGCAGCATTCCTTGGGGCTGGTGCTTACAGGGTGAAGCAGCTGTGAGACCAAGGTATGCATTGATCACACTGAGCTTGCCTGTGTCAGATGTGTTGCTAACCCTGTCTGCCCTTGCCGTATCCTGAGCTTCATAAGGAAAAGATTTTTTTTTAAAAGCAATACCCAGAAACCTTGACAGAGAGAAGTGTTACAGTGACTTCCCTGTGTGGAGTGGAGAGCTATGAATCCATTCTCAGCTGTCCTTGTTCTGGGTTGCTGTCCCTCTCACTCCACTGCCTTTTTCTCAGGCAGAAGTCTTTTCTAAGGAAGAGCTATCTATTACTGAAGCAATAACTGAAACATACGATTTTCCAGCAGCCAACACCTCCTGCTGCAGCTAGCACTGGCCTAGTGTAAGTGCAAAGACATAACATGTAGCATGTTACATTTCCTTTATGCCAGTGCCAGTTGCTGCAGAAGGTAGTAGAAAGTGAGTTGAAGATAGCACAAGCTATTGACATAAATTTAGGCCAGATCTCACATGTACTGCGAACCAAGGCATGGACATAGAGGTGCAAGCTTTCTCAGGGCACGCCTGTTAGTTCTTCATCAAGGTGCTTCAGATTATTTCCATTCAGGTTCCAAACTGATGTTTTCTATGCTCACCAAATCCATTGAGAGGAAATGCTTCCATCTAAAGGAAGTCCATATGGATAATTAACTTTTCTAAGGAAACTGCAGAGAGGCTAGAGAACAAAGCAACTGGAAGGGGACGTATAAAGTGTTCCTGTAATGCTGCTCATTACAAACCCCCTCCAGAAGAGAAAGGCAGTTTCCTTTATGAGTGGGAAATAGGAACAGCCACAGTACTCAGCCTTCTTGTGGGATGTGCAGGGAGGGGCTTGGAGGAAAGAGCAGAAGCCCAATCAAGCAGGATCTCTAGGCTGTGCCGTTGTGGCACTCAGCAAACCCTGGCTGTGTTTGTGGTGGTGTTGACACTGGGGTCTTGCTGACCTCTGCCATGTTCCCCCAGGCTGCAATTTGACCCTGAACTCACAGTTCATTGGAACTTAATCTTTCTCTTTGCTTTTTTTTTGTTGTTTGTTTGTTTGTTTCTGGCCCTCATTTGTAAGCCCAAAGGCTACAGGAGGTTACCTGAGGTTAGGCTAAAAAACAGGCATGGTGTGACTGCACCTTCGTCAAGTCATGGTTTTCCAAAGCCAAGAGCTAGAAATAAGGGGCTTGCAGATATCTGTGGTGCATTTTGTTGTGTTTCTTTAATTGAATAAAAGCAAATCCCACTGTTGCCTTCCCTGAGGGCTCCAGTGGAAGTGTACTGCAAATCCTAAATAACCTACAGCTCAAGCTAAATCCAGAACTTCACATCGCCTTGGGTCTTCTTCAAAGGAGGACAGAGCACAACACTACCCACACTGAAGTGAGGTGACCTGTATTTCTGCTACCCCCTTATTCTCTGTTATTCAGAGCTGGGATCACTTTCTTCCATAGTTGGAGAAGACAATGCACTTTGTAGACATAACCATAAGGGTTGCTTCCAGAAGCAAGCTCAGGAGCAAAGACGAAGCTAGATTCCTGTGTCCTCAGGGAAACAGCACCCAGGGTGCCTCAGCCAGCAACATCCCAAGAGAAGAAGAAGCTTCCAGCCTGCTTCCCAGCTTCTGTCTGTAAAGTTGATTTCCAGACCACCAACATAGCAATTCCTCCAGCAACTGCCTGGTTCTGCAGACAAAACTGAACCAACAATTTAGTGATGCCCAGAGGTTTAATCATAGAAACACTGGTTGCAAGGGAGCTCTGGAGATCATCCTAGTCCAATCTCTCTTCACACTGTAAGTCATGCACACCTCATATCCATCAGGCAGAGCAAGAGACACTCCTGATCAAAGCAGATTCTTGCTGTTCCAGCCCCAGGTAAGTGCTAGTTGGCATGTCATCGCTTTATCTTCCAGCACAAGCCCTGTACCCGCTCCCCACATTGCCATGCTGACACTTTTTCCACAAATACACACCCAGGGACAGAAAGGAGGACAGCCTGGTCTGAGTTTGGGACCAAGCAGCAGATTCATTTCTTCCCTGTCCTTGGAATCAACCAATACCCCAGAGGAGGTTATCTCCTGGTGGTGGCATTCACATTTATATCCAGAACTCTTCTGCAAGCATCTTCATCCTGGAAGAAAGCAGCAAAGATCATCAAACTTTCTCTTCTTTGTTTCCTGACTAGCCCTGCAGGACGCCTCCATGGGAAGCTGGTGCTTTAAATATGCTCTAAAAGAAACCATGCTGGCCCAGTGCTAGGCAGCCTGGCTCTGCAGTTCCTCTGCCCCCCACTCCCACATAAGGGGAGAGGAGAGCACAAAGGTAAGTAGGCAGAGACCCCCCCCTAGCCTGACCCGATCCATAAGCTTCCTCCATCCCCCCGCAGCAGCAGCAAGGGCAGGAAGGTGGCCAGGTGGTGTGAGGTTTGCTTTATTGTATCTAATGCACAGTGGAAGCGCAGGGGTCAGGAGAAGGCTGTTTTTCATTCCAAGACGTCCTGATTAAGTCAAGCACTGATGATGACATCTTAAAGGGGATGATCAGGGGTAAATCATCCCAGCACTGAAAGCTCTGTGGAAGAATTGCCAAAAAATGCCCTGGTTAGGTGTCAGCATCAGCCAGGCACATGCACATACCTCTGCCACCAGCCCGCGGGCCCCAGGAAAGCGGAGCACTCCTTCGCGACACAAGGGGTGACAGCCTCCGTTGTCATGGCAACGCGGGATGCTGCGGCAGAGATAGCTGGGCAGGAGTTTGCAATCGGCAAAATGGGGAAATGTTTGACAGATTAAAAAAATACCAACCACAAGCATTCTTTCTCTCTCTCTCTCTCTCTCACTCCACCTTGTGCTGCCAAGTTGAATAACGATGTTCCTGTGTTGGGAGAAAAACAGCTTAATCTGTACCCTGGCTGTCAGGGTGAGGGGAGACAGAGGGTTTGTCCACTTTCCTTGTTAATATCCCCCATTTTTTTCCCAACAACTCTCCCTGGAGAGGCAAATCCAGGAGGTGGACAGGTATCTGGGATGCAAGCAGGAGACCTAGGCTCTGTTTGTGTCATGGTATCCCCATGACCACTGCAGACTGCTTTATCCTCCCCACTACAGAATGGAGAAGGTGACTCTGAATTACTTTCTTTTTTTCTTAATGGTTAAAGAACCCAAGCTTTTCAAGTATTAAGTAATTCTATTTTACTATTAGAAATTATGCAGAGTGTTCCCTAGGAAACAAAGAGGAGTGAAGAGATACAGGGGTTAAAAAAGCAGGTCTTTCTGCATGACCAAAACCTTCAGTGCTTCTACACAGGATCTCTGAGATGCTGGAGAAGACACCAGGAATCCCTATGCAAATGGCAACCACAACAGTCCCTGTTCCCACCCTGAAGGCAACTTCTCAACCCAAAGGGGTTTGTACATGCACCTGCAGCAGGCAGGCATGTGTTACCCTCATGCATGTAATTTGGGACAGTGTGAGACACCACACAGTTTTATGCAGTTCACACATTTTTGGCTAATGTGAAGCTAAGTATTCTGCTGCTTTTTGTCCAGGTATGCAATCTCATTCTGTTTTCTCACTGACAAGGATTGCAGATTGTCCTAGGTTGCACTTCAGGCCTCTTGCAAGGTTTCACTGAGGTTTCCCTCCAGCCTCTGATCAGCATCCACAGCAGTTCTGTGAGACATATACTTTCATAGAATCATAGAATGGTAGGGGTTGTAAGGGACCTCTGGAGATCATCTAGTCCAACCTCCCTACCAACACAGGGACACCCAGAGCAGACCACACAGAAATAGATCCAGGCAAGTCTTGCAAGTCTCCAGAGAAGGAGACTCGACAACGTCTCTGGGCAGCCTGTTCCAGGGCTCTGTCACTCTCACAGTAAAGAAGTTCTTCCTCATGTTGAGGTGGAACTTCTGTATTTCACCTTGCTACTGTTACCTCTTGTCCTATGACAGGGCACAACTGAAAAGAGACTGGCACCTTCTACTTGACGCCCATCCTTCAGATATTTGTAGACATTAGTAAAATCCCTTCTCAGGCTTCTCTTCTCCAGGCTAAACAGCCTCAGGTCTGTCAGCCTTTCCTCATGAGAGATGTTCCAATCCCTTCACCATCTTCACAGCTCTCTGTTGGACTCTCTCTAGTATTTCCTTGTCCCTCTTGAACTGGGAGACCAGAACTGAACACAGTACTCCAAACATGGTCTCACTAGTGCAGAGTAGAGTGGAAGGAGAACCACCCTTGACCTGCATGACACACTCTTCTTTATGCACCCCAATGTATACTCCTTGGCCACAAGTGCACATTGCTGTTCCATGTATAGCTTATTGTCCATCGGGATGCCAAGGTTCCTCTCCAAGCGTCTGCTTTCCAGGGGGTTTACCCCTAACCTGTACTGGTATATGGTGTTGTTCCTCACCAGCTGTAGGATTCTACACTTATCCTTGTTGAATTTCATTAGGTTCACCTTTTTCCATCTCTCCAGTCTGTCCAGATCTCACTGGATAGCAGCACAGCCTTCTGGTGTATCAGCCACTCCTCCCAGTTCAGTATCATCAGCAAACTTGCTGAGGGTGCACTATATCCTTTCATCCAGGTCATTGATGAAGATGTTGAATAAGACTGGACCCAGAACTGACCCCTGGGGAACACTGCTCCTTCCAGGTCACCAGCTGGACTCTGCACCACTGATCACAACCCTCTGCGCTCTATTGTTCAGACAGTTCTCAGCCCATCTCACCACCCCCTCTTCTAACCCACACTGCCTGATCCACAAGGATACTATGGGAGACAGTGTCAAAAGCCTTACTGAAGACCAGGTAGATGACATCCACTGCTCTCCCTGCATCTACCCATTCAGTCACACCATTGTAGAAGGCTATCAGATTAGTCAGACATGACTTCCCTTTAGTGAATCCATGTTGGCTACTCTTGATAACCTTCTTTTCTTCCATGTGCTGAGATGATCTCCAGAATGAGATGCTCCATCACCTTTCTAGGGATGGAGGTGAGGCTGACTGGTCTGCAATTACCAGGGTCTTCCTTCTTGCCTTTTTTGAAGACTAGAGTGACACTGGCTTTTCTCCAGTCCTCAGGCACCTCACCTGTTCTCCATGATCTTTTAAAACCGACGGAGATTGGTAAAGCAACAACAGCAGCCAGCCATCCTCTGCCACCAGGTCTCCCACATCATTCAGCAGTGGGCCCACATTTTCCCTAGTCTTCCTTTCACCTTTGAGGTATTTGAAGAAACCCTTCTTGTTCTCCTTTACTTCCTCTGCTACAGTTAATTCCAAGAAGGCCTTGGCCTTCCTTGTTTCATCCCTACAAACCCTGACAACATTCCTATAATTCTCACAAATGACCAATCCCTTTTTCCACATGCTGTGAACTTCTTTCTTCCCCAGGAGTTTTTTCAGCAGCTCCTTGCTCACCCATGCTGGTCTCCTGCCTCCTTGATTTTTTACTCAGAGGAATACACCTGTCTTAAGGTTGTAGGAAGTAATGTTTGAATATCAACCAGCATTCTTGGGCTCCTTTACCTTCTAGAGTCTTATCCCAGGGTGTTCTTTGAAGAGGAGTCTTTGAACAAGGCTCCTTCTTCAAAGTTAGCCCTCCTGAAGTCCAGGGTTGCAGTTTTACTTATTGCCTTACTTCTTGCTTGTCATGATTACTTCTGCCAAGGTTGCCCCCAACCTTCACATCCCCAACCAGATGTGTTTTGTTTGTTAATACAAGGTCCAGCAGCACACCCTTCCTCACTGGCACTTCCAACACCTGTTCCAACACCAGGAAGTTAACTGATGCATTGCAAGAGACTTCTGTACTCGGTATGCCTCACTGTGTAGCTTTTCCAACAAATATCAGGGTGATTGAAGTCACCCACGATCACCAGGCATGTGATCTTGAGGCTACTTCCAGCTGTCTGTAGGAGGTCTTGTCAACATCTTCTTCCTGGTTTGGTGGTCTGTAGTAGACACCCACAACAGTTTCACCTGTATTTGCATGCCCCTTAATTCTCACACATAAGCTTTCAACATGTTCTTCACCCATCCCTGGAAAGAGCTCAATGCAATCCAGTTGCTCACGCACATAAAGAGCGACTCCACCGCCTCTCCTTGTTGCTCTATCTTTCCTAAATGTGTGTAACTGTCTATGGCAACATTCCAACCGTGTGAGCTATCCCACTATGTCTCAGTAATTGCAATGAGATCATGGCCCTGTGACTGAAAAGAGATCTCCAGTTCCATCTGCTTATTCCCCATGCTGCATGCATTGGTGTATAAGCATTTCAGAGAGGGGGTAGAATGCATAGTTTTCATCCCTAGGGAGTGGAAGACCTTCTGGTTCTCAAAAATGTCAGTACACTGCCCCACAAGTGCTGGTATACAACACCCATGGCCATGTCTAGCTAGTCTGGATACATCCCCCTCCCCCTTCATATGTAGTTTAAAACCTTGCCAATCAGCCCTGCAATCTCTTGTGCAAAGACTAACTTCCCCCTTTGAGAAAGGTGTTTCCCATTAAGTGTCAGCAAACCTGGTGCTGTATAGGTCAAAACAGCAAAGCTGCTAGGGTGATACCATCTACAGAGACATGTATTAATAGCCTGAATCTGCCTGTTCACACCAATCTTCCTGCCTTCCACTGGAAGGATAGAGGAAAAGATAATTTGTGCCCTAGAATCCCTCACCAGTCATTCCAAGGCTCTAAAGTCTCTTTATTGTTCTTACATTACTATTCTCAGTGTGGTCCCCACCTACATGGAAGACCAGCAATGAAGACTAATTGTGTCCATTTTTCATAAGTGGGAAACACGCAGCCCAGGTCCCATATCTCCTGGGCTGCCTTGCTTGTATATTGTGCACATAGAATGGCTTGGGCTGGAAGGGACCTTAAAGATAACCTAGTTCCAACTCCCCTGCCATGGGCAAAAGGGACCCTTTCTGCTAGGTCAGGTTGCTCAAAGCCCCATCCAGTCTGACCCTGAACACTTCTAGGGAGGGAGCACCCACAACTTCTCTGTTAGAGTGCCTCATCACCCTCACAGTGAAGAACTTCTTCCTTATATGTAATCTAAATCTACCTGCTTTCAATTTAAAGCCATTATCCCTTGTCCTATCACTATATGCCCTTGTAAAAAGTGCCTCTCCAGCTTTCTTGTCAGCCCCTTTAGATAATAGAAGACTGCTGTAAGGTGTCTCTGGAACCATCTCTTCTTCAGGATAAACAACCCCAGCTCCCTCAGACTGTCTTTACAGGAGAGGTGCTCCAGACCTCTGATCATCTTCATGGACCTCCTCTGGACTTGCTCCAATAGATTCATGTTGTTCTTATGCTGGGGGGCACAGAAATGCATGCAATATTCCAGGTGCAGTCTCACAAAAGCAGAGTAGAGAGGAAGAATCACCACCTCTTTTGATGCAGCCAAGGATACAGTTGGATTTTGGGGCTGCAAGCACACGTTGCCAGGTCACGCTGAGCTCCTCATCAACTAACACCCCCAAGTCCTTCTCTGTGGGGTTACTTTCAAGCCTGTATCTGTGCTTGGAATTGCCCTGACCCATGTGAAGACTTTGCACTTGTTCTCACAGAATCACAACATGCAGGAGCACTACAGCTTTGTGAGACAAGCTGGTGTCTGAGTGTCTGCTCTGTGTGGAAAGGCAGGACAGTGGCATGGTTCTGGGGTTGAGGAGGTGCCTCAGTGCCAGTAGCAGATGGAGATGTGTTGGGTCTCACCAGAGATTGAGCCTTTGAATCCTCTCCCCACTGCTCTACTGGCACAGCAACCTTTCCCTCTGTAACTTGCAGACAGGCTGAGTACAAGCTGCAGCAGATTTCCTTGAAGACAGGTCGAGTAGTTTTGCGTAAGTGCTCAGCCCTAGTGCAGAGCAGCCAGTGATGGCAGTGGAAGGAATCCCGCTTCTCTGAAGGGCAGTGGAGGGGGATGGGGCTGTTTTCCTGTATCTCTACCACATATGCAGGGAAGATAAATCCACTCCTGCAGCTCATCACTGCACCAGCACCAATAGTGGATGGCAGAGGGAATCCCTTTGCAGAGGGAAGCACAGCTGAGCCCAGCCAGCTCCTGACAGGGATCCTCTATAAAGCCCCAGTAAGCATCAACCTACCTCCCCACCTCATCCTCCCCAGAGGAGCCCTTTGAGCTTCCAGTCACCTCTGTTCTTTTGTCTCCCCCAGCACAGTCACCTCCCACTCTTGCATTTTCTTTGCCTCACACTGCTCTGCAGCTTTCTCTGCTCAAAATAATGTCTGCTCAGGGAATTCCTCTCTCCCCCTCTCTTCTCTCCTGCAGTTTCTCCCTGGCCTTTGCCCTAGGAGATGTAGTTGAGCATTAGCCCAAACATAATTTCTCACCAGTAATCTGTAGCAGACTAAATTGATTTAAATCCCTCCCACAAAAACATCTTGTAGCAAAAACAGGGCATTAGAGAGGAAGACTCTGTTCTCCAGGTGAGTTGTTTGCTGAGGAATTATGCTAAGCACTAATAATCTTAGCAAAGTGTTATGTTCATCCAGAGCACTCACAGCCTGAGCAGCAGTCTTAGCACTGCTGCCAGCATCCATCTCCTCACCAGCCTCCAGCAGCAAAACATGCCTACTTGTGATACTATAGGAAGCCCCTGTATCCACCTCACAAACTGCAGTAAAATCATCTGTAATTAATCACCTGCAGATTACAATCAGCATATTTACTGTTTGGTAAGTGCTGTGTTTCTGTGGGAGGTTTTATGGATCAGACTTGGTTAATCCTTGTGGTAGATCTGTGGGCTAGAGTGCTCTGAACCTTGGAGAGGAACCCAAAATCAGCAGTACAGCCAAGTACCCTCAAAGGCAGTGGTCTAAAGCACTGCAGAGTCTGTGTTTTTAGTCATTGCTCTTGCTTCTGCCTTTTATTTTAGCGTTTTTCCTTCTGCAGTGAGTTGCTGAGTTCTGTGATTCCTCTGCAAAGTACTGAGGGAACCTGAACAATTACTGCCCCATAGCAATTGTGTTTTGCCTACTGAGCTGAACCTAATACTTCATGAGCCCTAAAGGTAGAATTATTGCCACAGTGCTGCGTATGCCATAAAGCGTGTGTGTGATGCAGCTGCTGATCAGAAATTTAGTGAGGTGAGCAAAGGAAGCAGTATGTATAACCTTTCTTTTAAAATATTGTAGCAGTCTAACACAAGCCTGTAATGGGGGTAGAGTAGCTATTTTTAGTAGAATGCTTCAGGTGAGCTGAAACTTCCCCCTTTGTTGCCTGTGTCTTCAAAGCACATCTTTCAGCCTGAAGAAAGGCGAATAAGCGTCTGTTGCTTTTCAGTTCTTCTGGCAGTCAATCCAGTCTCTTAGATGCTGCTGCAAATTTGGTCATGATGTTCCAGCTGCAGCCTTTACCACTCTATGTCACAGTCCTAGGTAATAAAATTAAGTGATATAAAATTATCGTGGATATAAGAAAGCTGTCAAACCCTGTACGTGGTCTTTCCTTGAAAATGGACAGCAGCTGCTCTTTGGGATTTCTATGAATGATGACCTGGATTAGTTTAACATACTACAAAGGAAGGTCATGCTAAAACTGTAGCTTCTAGGAAGATGTGGGATGTGGCAGGGAAGTCAGGAGTGTGGTAACCTTATGCCTTTTGTTGTAGTATGCACTAGGCCAGCTAAGAGAGTAGAGTGCACAGAGGGGTCTGAGGGTGCCATCCACGCAGCTGGTGTTCCTAGCTGAGGAGGAAAACTGGGTTAGTAAAGGCCCATGATCTCAAATGCATTTGATAATACTGATGTTGTTTGTTATTTTCTAAAAGATACTTCCCCCCCAGGTGACTGGAGAAGACAGGTCCCTAGGGAGAGCAGTCTTGTCTAACCCAGTTTTATACCATGCACTTAATGCAATGAATCTGCCCACTTTTCTCAAAGATCTTCACTTACAACAAGATCCCTTGGCACCCTTTTTGACAGAAAAGAAGCCTTGTTGATGTGTCTCTTAAAACTGGCATAGATAAGCAGCACAGTTAAAAGCTGTTATACAGTTTGCATTCAGTTAGTTAATATTAATGCTGACTTTTTAAAGGTGAGTGATGTGTTCTTATGTTGTTGGCAGTTAGCTAGTGTGGCATAAGAAATGGCTTATGGTGCCTCAGCTTTTGATAAGGGTTCAAGAAAGTTTGAGCTCTTCAAGTCTGAGGCCAGGAGTAATTCGGTAAGTTGTTCTATCTAGGCTGTCCCAAATTTTCAGCTGATTAACACTCCTCAGATGGTAAGCTGAATAACTTTTTCTGGATGAAGGCAGTATAGGTGTTTGGCAATGCTTGTTAGAAGGCTTGTATTTTGATTTGTATATCTCTTGTAAACAGAAACTCCTATGCAACCAGATGGATGAGGAATGTAGTTGCAGTGAGTGCAATACTTAATTACCCTTGCTGTTAAAAATGTTTTGTTTCTGACTTTGTTCTTGGCTAATTTCAAACTCCAAAAGTCATTTCTGGTAGAATTAATTCTTGTTTCTCACCTTCTTCCCCCTCCTACCCGGTGTTTAAAGTAACTCAGCTTACTGATGAATTTAGAGGGCTTTGTATTTGAAGCTTCTTTTTTAATGATGGTGAACACCTGCATTCTCCTAACTTGGGTGCAAGGTGTGGGAGTTGCTTAGCTAAGAGAGCAGCCATATAATTCATGGAAGTGTTTATTTGGTATTTAAGCTCTCCTCAGTTGTAGCTGATGAGGATGTCCTGTGTTGAACTCAAGTCCAAGGGTTTACAAATGATCCTGTGGAAAACCTAGGGTGAATGTCAAGTAGTCCATGCTGTCAGCATGATGGTATATTACAAATGCAGCTTATCCTCACTCCAAGACTCTTTCTAGGGCTATTAGGGTGTCAGGTAATCACAAAGGACAGAGGAAATCTGTGGCTAAAGCTCTAACTACAAGGCAGATGCTAACTCTAGAGGCTGTCACAGAAGCAAGTTCTGACCAGTAGCAATCCTGTGTCTTGTTTGTTGTGTCTCAGCTTGAGGCTGCCAAGGAGGTGTCAAAGGTTTCTTGGGCCTTCTATGCAACACACCTCCGTCATTAAATTCTGCATCTGCAGAAGCCAGTGTTGCTTAGACCCAATCAAAAACTTCATTGAACAACAACAAAAAAAGCTGGTCTAGGCTCATGAGACATTATGTTGTGACACTTTCCATGGAAATATATATAATGAAGGCAATTTATGCACCTCTATCATACCTTGTAATGTATATACACATTTAACACAGAAGAAATTGCATTCTCCATGGGGATTGAGGGCTGTTTGGCAAAGTAAGCACTCTGCCATCAAATGAAGAGATCAGTTATGCTTCCTGGAGCCAGCAAGCCTCTGTTATATTTAACCCAGCAGTTTTCACACTGGGAGAGTAAGTACACTTTATAAATCATTTCTGTGCTAGGTGCCATGTTGCATCGTAATTGTGACAGAGGTGATACGTTCCCCATTAACACCTTTACAGGCTTTAGCACATCTGAGGTTCCCAGAGGGTAGGAGAGAGGAGAGGTAAGCAAAAGGATCTTCAGAGTTTGGAGCTTCTGGTCCTGGCTTACAAGTAAGCTCTCTTCCCTTCCCTGGCTGTTTTTCTGTCCTCCTTTCATCCCTGCAGGTAGTGGAGCAAGCAAAGAGTTAAATTCACTCTTGGATGTTAGGAGTGGATGAAGAGACTAAGCAAATGGAGGAAGTGTAACAGTCACATCTAAGAAGTTTGGGACAGCTCTGGAGGGTGAAAAAATGTTATATTGCCCCTTGTAGGGCTTAGCTCTGACCAGGGTGGTCACCCCTTTCTCTCAAGGTCAGATGGGGATCGGCCTTGGTAGACCAAGACTGAAACAGAGAAAACTGAGCAGGAAGCTCTAAGCTCCATGGTTGCTTTCATATCCTCCCTCATCCTCTGGTAAGTGCTGCTCCACTGATGTGATGCTCTGTTCTTAACAGGGTTGAGAATAGCACTGCTCCTCTAGGGAGCGTTTAGGCATTACTCAAGGACTTCCTACCCAAGAGCAGAAAGACGTGAGGAATGTGATGCCTCAGCCTGGAAAGGGTGTTTTTTTTCAGGCCTGGGACTGAGTGCTGGAACAGGGAAGGGAGAGCAGTTAAGGCATGGAGATGCTGAATCCCTTTCTCACCATAGAGGTGAGTTGTCCCCTTAGGCAGAGCTGAGGTGCGCTGCTGTAATAGTATAGTCAAAGGAGACCTCAAATGTCATGCTGCTCATTATTTCTCTGTACCCTAGGGGAAGGTGTAGCACTCAAGGTCTTTGATTAACATTAATCATCACCCCTTCTACTTACAGAGAGCTGTAAGTGGAAGCTGACAGGGGAGCAGGAGCAGAGTTGGGGATGCAGAATCTCTGCTGGAGAGTGCTGTGGATGCACAAGGGGTACTGAGCAGTGGAACAAGGGCTTTGCAACCCACTCCTCCATCCCTAGGGGAGGAAAGCCTGACTGTTGCAAGATTACTGCTGAGGTATTAACTCTGTTTTCCATCCCTGAAAGAGTGAAGAACAGCCCTTGAAGGTACCTCCTGCCCTGCAGAGAATGAAGGCTTCTCTGTCCCTCCTGTCTGTTCCATGGAATATCTGGAACAAAAGAAATGCAACAGTACAAAGAAAAACCCCAAACAGAGTCTGTATACAACCCAACACTCTGCCGGCTGGGGGGGTGGTCCTGATGAAATGGTCCTGCTGAAGCAGTGATCCTGTGGAAAAGATCCGTCCGCTCCCGTCCTCCGGAGAAAAACCAGCAGATCCGGAAGGTCCAGCCACTCCAGAAATCTGGTGGAGCAGGGTCCCTCGTGCTGACCTGAGCCCCAGACCATCTCCAGGTGGCAGCACTCGGCTCCTCCCCCCTGGGCAGAAC
>JANHFX010003518.1:11128-23584 GCA_027560015.1 Chloroceryle amazona | reverse complement strand
GGTTACACCTTTGCTGAGAGTCAGGCTGAGGAAGAAACCGAGGTTGGGCAGCGAGGGCAAGAGGCTCCCGTCGGGCTGGGCGGCGTGGCCAGGGCACGAGGGGGCTCCGTGGAACCCCCTTTTCTCCTCGGCGAGCAGCTCGATGCGTAAATGTTGGGGCTGGGAAGCCTCATACCCTTTTCAAACGCGGGTTGTGCTTGGAAGGAGGTCACTCGGGATTGATTCAGCTCGTGGGGGCAGGGAGGAATTAGCTGCTCCTGGGGAAGAGTCATTTGCAGTAATGCTGTAAAGATGCAGTTACAGCCTTGTTTGATCTGCTTGTGGCATATGGGGGCTGTAGACCACACGTGTTAAACATAAACCAGCCCTCTTTTCACTCCCAGCCCCTTGCAATCCCCAATTAATCCTTCTTGTTAAAGCAGGAGGGGGGAGAGAAATTAACCTACTCTTAAAAAAAAAAAAGGTATTAATTTTTAAAAGTGCTTCAGTGCACAGAGCTGCGGTGATTTAAGAGAAATCAATGCAGCAGTTATTAAATTATATGAACGACTTGCTTCTGACTGAAATGAAGAGTTTCCTGGAATAAGAAACGTCCTGGAAGTTCCTCTCGCTGTCCTGGAGTTATGTCTACAGGGAATACAGGTATTAACATCAATTTGAAGACACTTAACTGGCTTTTTTTTTTTTTTCCACAAGGGTCTCACTGAAGCTGAGCTTGCGCATGTGTGAAAACCTTGTCTTTTTGACAGCAAACTACTTTGGGAAACGGTCCTGAGCTCTTTGGTTGCGTGAGGGGGATGAGCTGCCAGGTCTGCTCCCACACGGGCGTGTTGGGCTGGGTTGCTTCGTGTCTCTGCTTCCCTAGAAGCTCAGCGTGTGCTTTCAAGAAACCATCAGCGGGTTACAGAGGCTGCTCTGTAGCTCAGTGCTGAGGAGCTGGTCGGAGATGCTCTGCAGGTTGCCCAACAAAGGTTTTGCTGGAAGGCAGCGAGTCGAGCGCTTGCGAACGCTGGAATCCTCCCGCTGCTCTGTCGGGCTGCGTGCTGGAGCCTTAATGGCGTGGGGCAGAAGTGCTGGGGTGGCTTCTCCCTCAGAAGGGGTGGTTAACGTTCCAGGTGTTGGTTTCTCAGCGGGGTTATCTTATCTTGACTGATTATATTGCTGTGGTTTGCACTCCTGGCTATCTAGAGCAATGGCATTGCTTCCTTCTGGTGGCCACTTTGCTTGCCTACGGTTTGCCCAATTTGTCCACTTCCAGAAAAGGAAGAGGAAATAAACCACCTGCTTTTTATAGTTTGCATAAATAGCGAGACCTTGGGAGTCTTAGGCAAGAGCTGGTGGTTTAATCAAGGTCACGCAGCGAGGCAGTCATCAGCAAATCGCTAATTAAGACATTTCAAAAATGTGTTTGGTCTCTTTGCTTCAAAGGTATCATTAAAGCACCTATCCCAGGCTCCAGGGCACTGCCAGCTAATGAAACACAATCCCATTCAGCTAAAAGCAGCAGTGAAAACCCACGGCTTCTCTCCACCCCCAAACCAGCTGCCCGCAGAAACCAAAGGCTTCATTTCCAGCAGGGTTGCCGCAGAACGTCTCGTGCAGCAGCATTCGCCAAACTGCTGCTCGCAGCCTTTGCCGGGAGGTGAGATGGGCTCTGGTAACGGGCTGAGCCCCAGCACCCCTGGCTGCACTCCTGGGAAAGGGTGGTTTGGGGTTTTTTTTTCCCATGTCCTTGGTGAATAAACTCCCCCGGACTCGGTGCGTCGCGTGACGGAGCGTGGGTCCTCCTCGTGAGGGTTGTTAATGATTTAATCCCCGCGGAACCGCTGTGGTGCGCTGGCTCCTGCCAACCCTCCATCCTCATCCGATGCCATAATCCCCCGCAGTTTGGCCCTGCTGATTCTCGGGGTTGGACAGCACCTTGCTTTCTGCTCTCATCTCTCGCAGGCTGGGTAGGGGCTTTGGAACAGGCTGCCCAGGGAGGCGGTGGAGGCCCCATCCCTGGAGACATTCAAGGTCAGGCTTGATGGGGCTCTGAGCAGCCTGACCTAGTTGAGGATTCCCCTGCTCCCTGCAGGAGGCTTGGACCAGATGACCTTTGGAGGTCTCTTCCAACCCAGGACATTCTATGACTCTATGATTTGCTCTCTTCTGTCCCTCCAAAGCTTTATTGTTCTTTTCTTTTTCTGAGAAGTGCCTCGTACTGTGAGATTTTCCAGCAGCTCTCGGCACGAGGCCCCAGGAGCAGTTGCATCAGCAGATACCCAGCGCTGGCGTGACCGCTGGACGGCCACGAGCCACCTTCCCCTTGAAGCCGTGGCACGGTTGCCTGGAAAGACTCGGAGCAGGAGCTCTGAGCTCAGCCAGAGCAGCTCGGGGGCGCTCGGGGGCACGAACCAGAGCCTGGCACCGGTGCTGGGAGAACCAAACAGGAACCTCTTGCACCCAAAGCAAACAGCAGAGTTCTCGTGGTCTTCCTGCAGGGTGGTGGGAAATGTGGACAAAGGGGGCAAACTCCCTTCTCCTTCAGCCTCGGGCTGTGTCGGAGCAGCCTCTCCTTCAGCTTACAAGGGCCAAATCCCCTTCGGATGTCCCTTTTTTTGGTGCCTTTTCCTCTTCCCCACCAGAAATTGTGTTTATTTCTGTTCCCAAAACTGTTAAACCTTGAAAGGGAAAGCCTTGGGAAAAAGAGGGCAGTGTTCTGGGCACTGGGGCATCGGTTAGCGCAGATCTAGGCGAGAAGGCACAGAAAATGACTGCTGCTTTTTATGGTCTCACTGCAGCTTTCGGGGTGGGGCAGATACCGAAGACAAAAGAAAGCAGAAAGCACATGGCACTTTGGAGGGGGGCGGGGGGAGGTGAGACCCAATTTACAAGTGCTTTTCCTATTTTATTTTCAGTTTGATTACTTCATCTGACCCCCCCAAACAAGGAGGGTGGGACCCCCCCTAAAACGAGAAGGGTGGGACCCCCCCCAGCCCCAGAGCAGGGAGGGACACGCTGGTGTTTGCTTTGATGGATGAGCCAAGAGGAGCCGAGCTCCTGGCCGGACCTCTCGTGCCCCGCGTCTGGCCGCGCTGCGGAGCCCAGCTTTGTTTACAGTGTGCCTGTGGTTGAATTACACCACATACAGTAATTCTCCTCGCGCTGCCAGTAATTTCCCTGACTTACCAAGCAGGCATCATTTCCTGAAAGTCAGCCCTTGTACTTAGAGGAAGTAAGAGCACTCTCCTTCATGACTAAACACTATATGCAAATCGCCAGCGGCTCGGGACGGACGGACAGCGCTGGATGGCTGTCCCTTTTGCCTCCATTTTCACTCCTTTCTTCTGCATGTTAATTTTTAAAAACCCTTGATGAGCTCTCTCCCCGGCTGCTGCTGCTGTCGCGGTCATGAGTGAAGACCTTTCTCCATTCTCCACTGAAAACTCGCCCCTCGCTGCTTCGTGCACATCCTGCTCTGCCAGCAGCAAACTGTATGCTGGTTTAAAATGTCCCAAATGCAGTTCTGGCCCAAGTTCCCATCTCTCTACAAGGTAATGTCTGATTTGATTTGATTTGATTTTTTTTTTGGTCTTTTTTTTTTTTTTCCTGCTCCTTGGAACTCTTCGTGTGTTTTGTTTGCGAGCGTAGCCAAGCTCCAGCTGCTCCCCTGGGCTTGTCCCCCTGTCACTTCTGCAGCAGCAGGAGAGGTTTAGGGGTGGCAGCTCTGGGTGCGAGGCAGAGGGAGCTGATTTACTGGTGTGATTTGTACTTGGCTGAAAGGTGTGTTACTGGGAGGCTGTTCCTGGCGGTTAGAGCTTGGTCACGAGCTGTGAAACTTGGAGGAAAAGGAGCTGTGTGGAGAATTGATCGGGGTGTTTATGTAGCTGTAATGGCTTTCGGGAGTTTTATTTTTAAACCAGCTGCGGGTGCAGGGAAGCACTTGCCAGCCCGAGCACAGAACCCTAAAGACTGCAAGTTTATTGCCCCAGACTTTGGGTTTTGGCAGCTAAAAGATTTTCTTGTAGCGATCAGCTGCTTCCATTGCTGTTGATTCTGTCCAGAAACATAATTCACTCGCTCTGTGATTTTTCTGGAGACACCAAATCCTCCTCGGCTGGCAGCGGGGCTGGGTTGTGTGTGTATCTATACATTTATTTTTTAAGCTCTATTCCCTGTGTGCTGTGTGGTGCAGCAATCCATAGTTGCTGTGCAGGAGGAGTGTTTGTTTCCCCTGTGTCTGGATTGTGAGCAAATAAACCATTTATATTGATGGCTTGATGGCCAGAAATAGTTTTAGGATACGTGCTCCTTCTGTATTTAGACTTCACCTGTTCCTTCATTATTTTTAACAAAGACTTTGTTTTGAGTAAGGAAACCGAGCTGTTGTCAGTGGCTGGGAGAAGGAGGTGAAATGTTTGGGCTGGTTTACACTGATAATTTTTTTCTGAACTAGGGAGTTAATTCTTGCTTCCGATAGCTTTTCAGTTTGGGGCGATGACAGAAATGCCGTCCCCTGCAGCATCCTCCTCTGGCCATTCACTGGCACACAGATCCCGAGGCCGGCGATGGAGCATCGCTGATTTATCGGGTTACTCACTTGAGCACCGTCTGAGATGAGCAGACAATGGTTTGTGACCCTCTCTCCTGTTCTAGCACGCTGATGTTATTTCACCCTCCGTGTGAAAGAAGATCACGCTGGTGAGACCCGCAGCCAGCCCTGGCTGTGCAGGCTCTGCCCCGGCTCTTGACCCCTTCCGAAGTTCTCCGTTAGGTGCTCACCCTGATGGAGGGAACGGCCCGTTTGCTGTTGTGAAACGGGCTTCTACAAACTTCATCTCTGGCTCGAGCAGTTCCTTCCAAACCGTGTTTCCAGAGCAGGCTTTGAGGTCTCTCTTTGTGTCTGTCCTTCTGTAGTGGCAGAAACTGGGAGAAGTCTGTGCTGGGGGACTCGGGGCTTGGGGTTGATGCTTCACCTGGGTGCCGAGTGTCCTGGTGCAGGGGGTGGTTTCTCTGAGCAGCTCCTCGAGCCCATCAGACCATTCCAGAAGCAGAAGCAGCGCTTCCCAGATGTGGGAGCTGGCTCCACTTGGCTCCTTGCCCCTCTCCAGCACTTGCTGCACCTGCAGCCTTCTCGCTCCTCGTGGTTTCTTGGGCTGTCTCTGCTACCCCTGACATCACCTCCTCGTCCTCAGCTGTTCCTGTCTGTCTGTCAGAGCTCGGCATCTTCGGCTGCGGGTCTCTTCTGGCTGGTATCGGCCGTACCCAGCGTCAGAGTATCCGTGTGCCCAACAGCAGCTTCATCCCATTGAGGAGAAGGAGAAGGATCCCTTTGCTCGCTCTTCCGTGAGCTGGTGCTTTAGGTGATGACCCTGCCGATCCCTCGAGGAGACTGAGGTAGCTGCTGCTGTTTGCTCCACGTGAACCAGTGGAGATGTTAGTCAAGGCCTGGTTAATAATGGTCGTAGTTACCAGTGTTGCCTGGTATCAAACAGTGACTCTGTGTTTGATGGAAGCGTGGCTGCTGGAGTGGGGCCGTGCTGGGAGCTCCTCAGGATGGGGATCCAGCCCCTTACTGGTTCTAGTGCTCTTCAGATAATTTAATTAACTAAACCAAACGGGAGACTGAAAGTTGGGGACTAATGCCTTGTAACCTGGCAGAAGGATGGGAGCACCGCGGTCATTTCCAGGAGGACAGCACTATCCTCCCTCTGACATGGAGGCTGATTTCCTCTTCCCCTTGCAGGCTGGTGCCCTGAGCAGAGGTGGCGGTGGTGGGGCTGGAGCTGGCAGCGGGGAGTTGAAGGGGGTGGGCTCGGGAGGGCAGTGGGTGCGCTCTCGGCTTGTGTCCACACAGCCCATTGCTAATCCAGCCCAGCACTTCCCTCTCTCGGGGACCCTGGTGCGCAGTGGCCACTCCAGTCTGCCCTGCAGCCTTCTTGCTGCCGTGCCCACGTCTTTGTGGACGTTTCCTCCTGAACCAGCTTCTGTCAGGGGTGTTTGCAGGTCAATAAAACCCCCGCAGAAGTGTCTCGATGTCGCTCAGTGGTGAGACCGGGTGGGGATCTGCGACCATCCAGCTCCTGGAGATCCTGCTGCCACTGTCCCTGGGTAGTGAAGCCCTCGAGCGAAATGCCAGAATGGGTCCCTGCAACAAGCTCTTTGTGCCACCACGTTGTGGCTGGTGCTCAGAGGAGCCAAGAGTTGTTGTTTCTACTGCTGGGCTTTCAGAGGAACTTCTTCAAAGCCGTTCTTACAGGGTTCTTGATACCAGTCGCTAGTTATCCTTTGTAGTAGCTGGGCTGTCAGACACCCTGAGTGGAGTTTAAGCTGCTTCAGGTCCTCTGGCTGCTGCCTAAGTCCAGTGTATCAGGTACCAGAGCAGACAGGGAAACTACAGTCCATCTGTCCTTCCATCTCTCCCTTCCTTTCTGGGAGGGGCCAGAGGAGTTGTTACAGAACTGCTCTGAACTGTTTTATAACAGCTGGAATATGAGAGAGGAGTGTTGGGTGATGGTTAAAGTGTCTTCCTGACCCCAGCAAGCCCAGATATCAGCTCTGGCTGCTCTACCCTCATCCCACTTGGATCCGAAGAGGTGTTGGGAGCACTGGAGCCTGGACTGTAGTGCTGCTCCAGAGGCTGTGGAACTCCTGCGGCGCTTGCTCTTGGGATCATGAAGGGAAGAATCAGAAGGGGGGGAGGACAGCAAGGGGAGAGGATGGCTTGTTTCAGCAGCACGTGTCCCTGCAGAGGATTGGGAGGTTCAGAGGGGCTACAGACTTTGCAGGGTGGGAGTTAATGGGAAAAGAATCTCAGTGGCATGAACAGCCTGAGCTTCGATCCCACCTGCGCCGCAGGCCCAGCAGCGTGAGGCTGGGGGAGGTGGACGAGCAGGATGCACCAGGAAGACCATACTTACCCAACTGGTTTCCTACTTTCCCGAGTGTGAGACACGGCCCCATTTCCCGAGATGGCTGAAGTCTGAGGTGACAAATCTGGGTGCCTGCCTCAGCCTCTGAAAAGCCTCGGTTTCTGGGTAATCCCAAAATAGCCACAGAAATACCAAGAGTAGAGTGCAGATGAAATGCTGCCTGGCTGCTTTTGGGCAGAGGGCAGCAGTGTCACACATCACCAAGGACCTGCTGCTGCCAGAGGAGCATCCCACACCCCCCAGCATGGTTAGGTCCCCCTGGTTGGTACTTAACAACACAGACCCTGCCCATCGCACCCGCGCTCTGCTCCCGCCGCCCGTCCCCGCGGCGCTGCTCCCGCCCTGGGCCATCGGGGTGGTCTTCTCGGGTGCCAGACGAGACAGACCTGGGCAGAAGGCGAAGGGAACGTGTCCCGATGGATTTAAACACTGCAAGCCCCTAAGTGTTGGTAGCAGTCGGGGGGAGTCGCTGGTTTGGCCCGAAGCCCTGCAGAGGAGCTCAGGCAGGCTCACAGGTCTGTGGCAGGCAGGGAGAAGTGATGTTTAAAGATCTTTGGCTGCCGTTCTACTTTGTCGTAGGAAATTGGCCCTTAACTGGAAATGAACAGCGATTTCTCCTCCTATCAGACACCGTGGCTCTGCTGGCAGCCGTGCTGCGGCTTTATTGCACTCCTTTGGTCCTCTGGCCAAGCGGAGAGCTTGAGCTGGCTGCCTGCTGACAAACCCAGCCCTTGTGAGGAGCCACAGAGCTCATTTGTGTTGGCAGGGTCCTGTGGGGCACCGAGAACGACCTGTTGGTCTGTCTGCCCGTCCCTCTGGGACGGAGACTCGTCTCCGGCAGGACCCACGTGCTGGAGCTCGGTGTTTGGGAGCATGCTGGTTGCTCTTTGGTGAGCAGCAGACAAAGCTTTTTCTGCTTTGAAAGAGTTTGGGAGTGTTTAATGTGGAAGGAGAGCTGAGGTGATGTCAGGGAAGGCGCAGTGACCTCCAAGGATGTAGAGCCAGAAGGGCTTTTTGGCTGTTGGTTCTTTCCACCTGAAATCTGAAGAACCAGACAAGGAATTGATGTTAGGGAGGGGACTGCAGACTCTGAGCCACTCTGCGTGACTCAAACCAGCGTCATCACCGAGCTGGCACAAAGTAAAGCGATCGCGGGCCGTCCCAGCACAGGCACCAGAAAAAGAACAAGGGCAGAGCCCAGTCCCAGTCACTGGAGCCCATTCTCTTCTTGCCTGGACTGAGACCTGCCCTCGGGAGAGGGATCGGGAGATTCGCCAGGAAGTTTCTAGACGCAAACCCAGATGATACTGACTCTCCTTCCCCCACCCCCTGGCAGCCTCGGGTGTGCAGAACCTGGCACGAGGAGACTTCATTTTTTCCAAAGCCTCCAGGTATCGCTGTGGTGTAAATGCCGACTAAGGGCTGTGTCATTATCAGGTGTAGCTGCTTCTCTGTGGGCTTCGGCACATCGAGTGAAATACTCGGGTCCTTTGGGTGTTAGGTTGAGGACCTTTCACCCCTCAGCAGTCCTCTTAAACATGAAGTTGAGGTGACTGACGTCTCATTGAATCGTGCT
The DNA here is from genome assembly GCA_027560015.1 of Chloroceryle amazona. NCBI lineage: Eukaryota > Metazoa > Chordata > Aves > Coraciiformes > Cerylidae > Chloroceryle > Chloroceryle amazona. The sequence continues at coordinate 15,094 of JANHFX010003518.1, read as the reverse complement.
CCTGTTTCTTCTGCTGCTCTGCACAGTGGAGCTCGCCTTGGAACGACCCAGCGCCTTCAGCCAGTCCCTGCTTTACCGGCTTCTTCAAGAAACTGGAGGTTTTGAATCAGCCTCTCTGAGCAAACTTCTGTGTTTTGTAGAGCGTGAGCTAACGGAGCTGCTCATTTAATAGCCAGCAATTAAAACTCCCTGGGGGAGTCGGTGTGGGAAGGGAGCTCCCCGCTCTTCCCTCGTCCTGCCGCCCCTAACTGTGGTCGCTTCTCCCTTTCAGGATTCTTCGTACCTCGATGAGCTCTCCAACAACAACTCCCTCTTCTCGTCCCCTGCGGATTCCCTCTCCGACATCGCGGATCCGAAGGACTTCTTGCCTGCCGACAGCCTGAACCACGTGCCAACTCTGTGGGATGTAAACACGCCGCAGAACCAGATAGAGGTAGGGGCTGCTGCTCTCCCTTCCTCCCTGTCAGGCACCGAATACCTCGGGCATCAGCGCCCGGTGCTTTCCCCAAGGAATTCAGAAACTGCCCTCAGTTCCCTGCAGAGGTGAAGCTGCAGGTTGATGATGTTGGTTTGCTGTTGAGGAGGGAAGGGGTGACTTGGTTGCATTTATTTTAGTGTTCTGGAAGCAAGAGAGAACGTGGATGTCCCCAGAGGGGTAGGTGCAGCCCTGCAGAGTGGGGAGCAGGCCCGGGGGTAGGTGCGTCACGGGGAGGTGTATCCCTCAAACATTCCACGTGCCCTGTGACCGGGTGCTCCGGAGTGCTGGAGGGATGGACTCCGGGGAAAACACCGTGCCCTAGATCACTGACTGTCCCCAGCAGCAGCAGCCACCGCTTGTTTATCCTCCGTGGCAAATATTTTAGTAACAATGGCTAAAAAAACCACATTCCGTCTCGACTGCAGGCTAACCATTTGTGTTTACTTTGCGAGTCCAAGTCCCTGCAAGCTTTTACCTCTCTGAGCCTTCCTGGGCGTGTGATCTCCTGGCAGCCCCACAGCAACATGTGGTTCTGTGCATTTTTACCAGCCTCCTGCCATCTGGTTTCCCTCCTCTGCTGGGACCGATGACTCAACTGTTGCACAACCTGGGATCGGCCACCGGCTTTGGGTTCTGAGGAGCCGCTATCGGCCCCGTCTATCTGCTGAATCTCTTGGGTCCCAGCTCTCCCAGTAACCGCCCAGCCACGCAGTGGGTTTTTGTAGCTCGTTCTCTTGTGAAGGCTGCGGGGGAAGGACGCTCAACGCCAGCACCCCAGGAGGCAATCTGGTATCCCGCTGCTTCGGTCGCTGTGGCGTTCTGAGGCTCTGCTGTGTTTCGAGGCTGAGTTTTGCAGTTGGTATTGTGTCCGACTGCCTTTCTGTGAGGAAAACTGGCTGTTTGTCACAGCTTGGAGCTCGGAGTCTTGGCGGCGGTTCCGCTTTGACGTGCTGCTGCTGTGTGGCTGGGTGACAAGGCCGGGCATTGAAGGAGGGTGGCTCGGTGGCCATGGGTCCTTGGGAAATCAGAGCTCTGGTCTGCCTTAGACTTTCTGTGAGATCTTAGGCCATTCCTGCTGCTCCTCGATTCAGACACCTGGGTTCTTGCTGACATCACTGAGATCTGAGCACCTTTATAGGCCTTGAGAGCGTCTGCTGGCCCTCGGCATGTCTGTAACGGGAGGCAGAGGATGCCACTGTCCTTCCTCCCGGGGATAAATGTGTCGGAGAGCCAGGGCCACGCCGCTGCGCTGGCAGCACGGGCTGCACAGGGTGTCCACACCCCTTCTGGGGCCTGTGGACCAGTTGCAACATGAAGTGTGAGACAACAGGAAGAGAGCTGAGCTACTAGAACTGAAGAAATGGCTGAAAACATCACAGGCTTGTGAACTGGATGATGAAAAAAGCTAGGAAAGAGATGCATCCCCCGAGACAGAGAAGGCACGTGCCCTGTTCCTCCCAGCCTGCTGTTACTGCTGGATTTTTACATGGTAGCCTAAATCAGCACAGGAATAGTCCCCTGCTCTGGTGTCCCGTTTCTAAACACGTGGACTCTGGTCGAGATATTTGATGCTTAAAAAAGCTCCCAGTTGTCTGTCTGTGGAGTACGCAGCAAAAAAAACTGTACTGGGAAAAGCTGCTCTGACTCCAGCACCAAGAATGCAAGTGAGAACCAACTGTGTAGCGTGAGCCCAAGTGGTGTGAAGCAGCAGCTCTGCTCCTGGTTTGTGGTCTTCACGTCCTCCCCTCACCCTTCTTGTCTTGCAGAGCACTGGGGTTCAGATAAGGCCAATTAACTCCTTGGAATTCTGTTTATAAACAACTTCCTTTGCAAAAGAATCTCTGGCTATTTTAAACGTTGTCTCATCTGTGTTTTCTGAAGACAGAGGTGCTTGGGGAGGTGTTTTGATGTATTTTTGTTGGCTTTTTTTTGATATTTCCTGACAAGGTGTCAGTTAAGTACATCCTAGTCAGGAGATTTCGGTTTCATTTTTGCGTGGGAGGTGGTAACTCACAGAGCCCCAGGTAAATGGATTGACTCATGACTGGCAACGGTTTTATTACCTGAAGTTCTAAGATGCTTTCTTTCTTTTCCCCTTGTTAAAGGCAGCAAACAATTGATCTGTGGCAAAGTCTCGAGGCGCTGCCAAGCAAAAGGTTCCTGGCTGAAACATTCAGTACAGGACGGAGACTTTGCTGATCTCTTGCACAAGTGATTTAGATACTCTCAGCCCGTTCCTCCCCGTGTTGTTCCACCACTGTGATTTTTCCACAAAATCTCAGGAATTTTAGCTTTGCAGTAGCCACAGCAGCTCCCAGGCTGCAGCACAGAGCTGAGCGTCGTGGTGTAGGGCAGTGCAACCCTGGCCTGGTGCAGTGCACCCTGGCCTGGGCAGCTCTCTGGGCAGCTTTGACCCAGGAGCAGCGCTTGTACCGGGCTGTCCCGACAGTTGTTCAACCAGGATTTCAGTCTCTAGCGATTCAGGTGGAGCAGAGATGGCATCTCCAAACAGCTCTGATATGCGGGACGTCTCGGGAGTGAGGCCAGACCTGTCCCGCGTGGAGATCCCGCGCGCAGGAGCAGCTTTGTAACTCCTCCTTTTAAAACAGAATCCTCTGTCTCCGGGAAAAGACAATTTTAGCTTCTCCCTTCTCGCCGTCAGCCATCGCTGGCACCGGGCGGAGGGGTTGACGGGAAGGGGGACAGAGCAGAACTGGCCAGGAGCATCGCGCCGAGACCGCGCGGCGCCGAGCGCATCCGCCTCGCTCGGGAGCCCTGATCTCCGGAGCCTGCAGCTGAAGCTTTAGGTGGAGGGTTGGTGATTGCGGAGGAGACGGTCGGACGCGGGGCTGCTGCCGTCAGCCCTTGGCCCTGAAGAAAGTGTCACGGCTTGGCCGCTTCGGGAGCGGGCACGGAGGGATATTTCCAGGATATTCCGCTGCTCTAACTCGTTCGCAGCACTTCAAAACCCGTGAACACCCTTCTCCCAGCTGGACGCAGCGGGAATGACTTTCCACGGAGGGGAGTTGGCTCGTCGGGTGGATGTGGCCGCTGCTTTTCCCGGGGAAGTCGCGGCAAGATGGGGCGAAATGGGGAATGGTAATGGCAAAGCACAGCGGGACTTGAGCCTTTTGTGCCGTTCCGGAGGCGTCGTGCCGAGGGAGCAGCTCCCGTTAGACCTGGCCGTGCTCTGCTCTCCTGGGCTGGTGTTTCCCAGCGCTGGGAATAGTGCAGAGAGGCAAAAAGTGGAGTAAGAGCAAGCGTTGGATGGTGCAGTGTCGGCGGCGTTACCGCGTGGGACGTAAGGGGGAGAGACTCAGCGTCCTCACACGCGCTGCGCTCGTCCCTGTGGTTGAGTTTTTAGACACGTAATGTAGAGGAAGGAGAAAATCCAACTGGGAGGGGAGTGAGAGGAGAGAAAGGAAGGAATTGGGCGAGTTCGGTGTGGGGTGAGATGAGGTATCACCCCCAGAGCTCCTGGTCCCACC
>JANHFX010003517.1:0-15816 GCA_027560015.1 Chloroceryle amazona | reverse complement strand
CTAAAAAGTGCCAGAGCTGGTGTGCTCCTGCTGCCTCGATTCCTAGGAAGCCAGCGTTGTTACACCAGGCCTGCCTCAGGCCAAGGCGAGGCGGCGGCTGCAGCTGCGGTGTGGCGCTCTGCTCTGCCTCTCACCGCACTCCCCGCGACGAACGAGCTGCGGAGGAGCGTTGCCGCTCGCCTTTCTCTGTGCCAGGGTGGGCTGTGGTAGAGCCGGGCGGCCTCTGTCGGGACCTTGGCCGTGGGACACGCCTGGCTTTCCAGTAACTGGCTGCCGGCGATTTCCCTCTGTTCCCAGTGCCTCGGACAGCGGCGGAAACGGAGACGCTTCGTGCGAGTGGCGTATACAAAATGGTTTGGAGTCCCTCCGGTCAAAGGTCGTCGTAATCATGATTAATTTCAGTAAGTTTTGACTTCTATCTCTCGTCGGACGGAACGTTGCTTTAAATAGCTGTTGCTTAATAATATCTGCTGTTTCTCTTACATTAGTTCTGTGACCAGGATCCGTGTTAATCTCCCTTTCCCCTTGGTAAAAAGGGGGTTTGTTCATTGTCACATATTCCTATATAAATCTTAGTGTCTGTTGCAATCCTTCATAAAGATGACCTCAATATTGCTAACAAACCCCACAGTTCTCTTCGAGGCAGCTGCAGAGCTAAACTATTGTGGTTTAGATCAAAGTATTAAGAGTGTTTAATGTTATTATGAGAAATGAAGTGGCTTTAATACTAGTTCTGCTTTTAGCAAATCAAAATGTGTTTGATGATCCAGTGTATGACTGGTCCTGGATCATTCCAAATTGCACATGCATGAAGTCTTTTTTTTTTCTGTTGGAAAATGAAAAGCTCCTATGAAGAGTGGCAGGTTAGAAATGAAATCCAGTGAGCTTCAGCCGAGAGTAAAAGCACTATGAAGAATTCCAAGCAATTAAAATTACAAGTAATTCTTAACTGCAGTATTATTTGTTGAACCCTTTAATGGGATATTTGTAAACGGCCCTCTGAGAAGATTTATGCCAATGTGCTGAATTGTTGTTATTTTTCTAAGATAACTGATAAATATATTGTTAAAAAAGAATATTCCTGCAAACTTTTCACATTGAATGATGCTTTTTTGTTGTAGTTGCATGTGTATCTGATAAAAGCCACTTTAACAACAGGTAATTCACCCCAGTGCTGTATCGGGAAATGGACTGGGACCAGTTTGACTTGAACCCTAAAGTAATTGCTGCCCTTAAGAAAGGTAACTTAATTGTTAATGATTGTTAATGATAGTAGATCTGTTAATGTTAATAGATCTGTCACCGTAGTATCTTAATTTCCATAATTGTGCAATCGTGAGTGTAAGCTTACACATGTACACTAACATTTTAGAATGGTAATTAAGTTTTTCATATGTAATTTTTCTCAGTAATCAGAAGTGATGGCTTTTCCCTGTGCTCCAATGATTTATAAAAATTATTCTAATTTCAGCCGACATAAAATCAATAAAAGAGATTTTAAATCTTTCTGGAGCAGACCTGCAAAGATTGATGAAACTATCCAGTGCAGATACACAGTGCTTACTGAAAACAGTTTCTTCCACGCTGAGGAGAAGTAGTATGCTTACAGGTAATGCAGTCAGTACAGTGGAAGTGCTCTATGTAAAAACTTAAAATACTGTCACTGGGAGAAAATAAGGTTTTGGCTCCTCATTTACACAGTAATGAGATTCTCAAAATGAAAAGGAAGTGGTTTTGGTATGCTGTAGTGAGTTACTTAACTACTGTAAGTTACAGCACCTCTGAAACCCTGAAGGTAGATGGTAGTGGAGAGGGGTCATTTTTCAGGATCAAGCCTGCCTGAAATGGGACAAAGTGATTCTCCAGCCTGGAAAACTTGATTAGAGGAAACCAAGACTCCCTCTCCCTTTTGGACTAAAACTAGCTGAAAAACTTGCATGATCTAAATGGATTTGATATAAACACCTCATTCCAAACCACGTGGGACCTAATAGCTCCTTCTGTACAAATGCTTCATGGCAGCTCTGCACTGAGAATTTATTTACTTGCTATTTACTTATATCCTCAGGCCTTGGCCAGATGCCTGCTACGCTGTTTCATAGTCTGCTATAGCTTTCTATTTCTGTAACTGCTGTGCTTTAAGCTTGCTGGCAATATTTTCCTGGAGTGTAGCTTTCCATACAGACTCTGTAGAGTCAGAGAAAGGAAAAGTTTGAGAAGAGGAAAGGGTTCAGTGTAACGTATCAGTTCCTATTGAGCAGGCATTAGTAGGTCCTCACATTAAGTACCAAGGTGAGGAAGACCAGGATGAACTAGAAGAATTTCCCATCAACAAAGCAAGCATCCCTTGTAGATCTAAACATGGTTTACAGCCTCTGTTTTGTATCACTGTGTGTTAGAAAGATACTAAATGAAAACCTCTTTTTTTTTTTTCCCCCCCCTTGTGAATTGTTTAAAAAAAAACCCTGAAAACGCTGCAGCACTTCAGCTCTACCAAGATAAAGATCATCTCACCTCCCAGCGGCAGAAGCTAAGCCTAGGATGTTCAGTACTAGATGCCTTGTTAAAAGGTGGCATTCCTTTAGTGGGAATCACGGAACTTGCTGGGGAAAGTTCTGCTGGGAAGACTCAGATTAGTTTACAGCTGTGCCTTTGTGTGCAGTATCCTTACAGATACGGTGGATTAGAGTCTGGTAAGTACTGAAATGTCAATATTGATTGATTTGCAGCTTGGAGGTGTATACTGTCTTTAAGAACATTACTAATGCATTGAAGTAGATGCATGTGTTCAGTGCATGCTTTACCCTTCTGCAGTAGCTTTATCTGTAAGCTCATTAGTTAGTAATGGCATTTTTGTCGAGAGAAACCTGTGCTGTGCCCATGCCCTGCATCACAACGTGGTTTACTACAAAATTACGACTGGCTTTTGTTTACCTGCCTGCCACTGTGGGTTAAACTAGGCACTTGCAAACAATATATGGAAAACATTGCTGACATAAGTACTTATTGACTCCTCAGGTAACAACCATAGCAAACAGGTTTGTCAGATAATTTTCTACAAACATCTTGAGCATATGGTAGATATTACCTAGTGGGGGGTGTCAAATTTCAAATCATATTTAGTTTGTTAACAACTGAAGTGATTTACAGAGTAAAGTTGATAGAAATCTAATTGAAGTAAGGCAACATTGTTTTGTTTCTGCAATTCTCCTGGTTTTGCCAAAGGCAGTAATCTTATTCTTTACTTAGAGTTTTGGGGGTTTTAACCATCTATTACAATAACTCCTAATTATTTATTTTTGTTAGCAAGTATTATATACTGTCTTGGGGATGTCTAGTGTCTTGCCAGTCTGCCTTAGGTGTGTTTCAGCTCTGATCTTGCTCTTCTTTCCACGCAGCATTGGGTTTAAATTGGGAAGTTATTTCTTGTACTATATCCACCCATGTGGAAAAATCATGGAATGTCCAAACGAAGATCTGTTTAAAGGGCAGTAATTAGCCTGTGGTTTACATAACTTTGCTTTAAGTTACGTCATTAATCAGAGCAGAAGCAAATATGTTTTGTTTGATTCCTTCCTGTGTTCTTAACTGCTGCACATAGTTTGAATGCAAATACATTTTTATTCATGGCTCAGCATTTCTCCCTATTTCTGTTAAAAGAAAGGAACAAACCAGAATGTACAGAAGGTGCCCAACATCCTAATGGCACTCTTGTCCTTCGTACCAGACTATACTCTTCCTTGTAGGGCTGCAAAATGGCAAGTGTTTTCATTATCCGTGCCTTGTCTCTTTTGCGCTTGGTGCCATTACAATTGCTCTGTCACATCTGTGTTCCCCACCTACCCACTCCAAAGTGTTTCATGGAAGGTAAGACAGAGTGGCCATCGTACTAATCTTCCTGTGGGAGAACCACAGTGTTTTGGAAGGGCTCAGAGGACAGAACTTTTGAGGATCTTCAAGGTATAGAAGGTGGAAATACTCTGCTGCAGGAGTTGTAAACCCCAATTCTTGCGGTTTTTAGCTATTGGTGTGGGGAGGAACAAACTCATACACCGGGACAGGTTAGAGATTGACCTGCTGGAAAGCAGCTGGGAGTGCTGGCAGACAGTAAGTTGTCCATGGGACAGCAATGTGCCCTTGTGGCCAGGAAGGCCAGTGGTCTCCTGGGATGCATTAAGAGAGTGGCCAGCACATCAAGGGAGGTTTTCTGCCCCCTCTACTCTGCACTTGTGAGGCCACCTCTGGAGTATTGTGCTCCCTGGTTCAAGAGAGATGGGGAACTATTGCAGAGTCCAGTGGAGTCTACAAAGATGATAAGGGGACTGGAGCATCTCTTATGAGGAGCGGCTGAGAGACCTGGGTCTGTTTAGCAAGGAGGAGACTGAGAGGGGATCTTACCAGTTCTTATAAATAAGGGGTGGGTGTCAGGAGGATGGGGCCGGTCTCTTGGCAGTGGTGCCCAATGATAGGACAAGGGGCAACGGGCACAGACTGGAACACAGGGAGTTCCACCTAGATGGAAGGAGAAACACCTTTCCTGTGAGGATGACAGAGCCCTGGAACAGGCTGCCCAGACTGGTTGTGGAGTCTCCTTCTCTAGGGCCTTTCAAAACCTGCCTGGACATGTTCCTGTGCAGCCTGTTTCAGCCGTGAGGTTGGACTCGATGGTCTCCTGGGGTCCATTCCAACTCCTTCCATTCTGTAACTCTGTGATCTTGCTGTTTGTCAGACTGCATACAGTCGTAACAGCAGATACTGTTTGTGTAGCACTTAGAAAATTAAACTTGATTTCTCTGCACTCTGTAATTAAGGGTTGTGTTGAGTCTCTTGTGAGAAATACAAGAACTAAAAGCTTATATTAAGTACGAGTTTTATTCTTTATGAAACTTGAGGAGAACAACAGTGCTTCACAGAAGTCTAGCACTACCAGTAGATTAACGAAGTTTTAGCGCTGAGATTAGTGATGTAGGGTTATGGTGGGCTGGTTTGGGTTGGTTTTTTTTAGTGCTGGAAACTTGTTTTCGGTGGTGATGCTGAAATGCATTTCCCTAGACAGTACAGATGTATTGTTTATTTACTTCCTCTGACTCGGTGCTATTCTTCTTTACAATCCTCAATGTGAGGAGGTTGGCAGCAAACAAGGACTATAGGACATTCTTTGCCTCAAGGTTATCTTTCTGCCATACTAAGAATGTCAGTTATGGTCCATTGCATGTTGGCTGAATTTATTTTACATGCCCATGTTCATAAGTAACACATGAATGTAATGTGACAAATTATTAGAATTCTGAATTAAAAATATTTCCTACTGATTCTTGGTAACCATCTGACTTGGTGCATCATGTGATATTCATAGGACTCAACATTTAACCTATGAGGGTGGGCTTTTAGCGGTGTTTTTTTTATTATTATTATTTTTCATTGGTTGGTTTGGGGGTAATTTTTTATCAACAACCAGCATAGCACATCTATTAGCCTGAATAAGACTAAAGCACTAGGATTTGATGAAATAAGCTGATTTCTATTTGGGTTTTTTTGTGGATCCATAAGGAAAGATGCTTATAGGATCACTGAGTACAACTGACTTAAGAGTGCCTCTCAGCTTTTCTCAGAAGTGGCAACTACCCTGACTCTTGACTTGTCAGCTTTGACAGCTTCCAAACAAACTGTAAATAGCATGATGCCATAGGCTTTTCTCTTCGTGTTGTACTAGCCTTCTCTTTTTATTTAGGTTATGACAATACACTTTAAAGCTATATGAATATTAAGTGCTTCTGCCTCATAATTAGGCATTGGTTTTTAATATTGAGTTCAGGTTTTTTGTCACTCTCTTCAGTACCTCCTGTGGAAGGCATGGATGATGGTGAAGTGTTTTTCCATGTGCTAATGATTGAGGAGGTCTTTACTTCTCACCTGTCAAAAACAACTTTTTTAATTAGTGGGCATGGGTAAATGTTTTTGCTTTGCCTGTTAGCTAAGTATTTAAAATAAGATGTCTATATAATAATATATAATCCAAACCAGTGAGTAAAATTAATCAAAACACTACTTGTAATGGTTTTGTCTGGGGTGGTTAATTTCCATCACAGTATAGTACTGTGGTTTGGATTCCTTAGCAGAGCAGGCAAAATGCAGTGTCACTGTCTGTGGTACTTGGGATCCCCCCGTGGGGTGGGCGGCTGTTCTGCAGCGCTGCGAAACCAGCGTCACCTGCTGGAGAGTACAAAAATCCAACCGTGTCAGCACGCACTGTACAAAGGACCTGCCAATTCCAGGAAAGTTGTAAGAGTGGGTTGTGGTGGTGTTGTTCCTCATTGATTCGATATGGCTGCAAAAAAAAAAAGTAACCCGAATTTCCTGGTACACGTCTCGCTTTGGAGTGCAGAATGTATTATTTTATTTTTGTGCTGTTAAGAAAACTGCATGTGCATGAGCCCTGTGCTAATACTAGGGGTGGTTTCCTTGACTCTAGGAGCTGTCTACATTTGTACAGAAGATGTATTCCCGAGTAAACGTTTGCAGCAACTCATAGAGCAACAACACAAGCTGCGTGCAGATGTTCCAGTGGAAATCATACAGAAGATCAAATTCGGAAACAGTATTTTTGTTGAGCATGCAGCAGACCTAGTAAGTAGTAGCATAAATTAAGAATGCATGATGATTACACTATAATCCAGTAACCACAGAGGACTTTTGATATAGGAGACCTCTCAAAAGGCTAAAAGTGAACTGAGGTATGTAAGGAATACTACTTAATCTCTGCAAGTGTTTGTTGGAGAACTATTAGAGTATTTTATTGTGACAGATCTTAAACCATAGTTATTAGTGTATTTGTTAATATGAATTGCATAGTGGATTTTTGTAAGCCGTTGTGTTTATTAAAATGTAGCAGACTTACTGCTGCTAGTCTTGCTGCAGCTCCTAGGGAAATCTTCACTGAGTTTGGAGACAGGATATAAAATATGTATGCAAAAGGTGGTGTGTATCCTGACTAATTTGTAATAGAACAGAAGTGTTGTGAAACTGCAATTTTAGCCTAGGGGAGGACAGGGTACCGAAAATGATGCCTGGAATAGGTAACGGCACAACGTAGCTACAGCAGCGCAGCTGTCTCCCCCTCTGCAGGTAAACACTGTGGTAGGACTGGAAGGGAAACGATGCAAATTTCACTACTGTATTCTTGCCTTGTAAACCTACATTTTTCTGCTTTTTCTTAAGTAGCTGTGAATGTGCTCTTTATTCATAGAATGTCAGAAATTCTGTTTTCTCTAAGGCTCAAAAGTAGCTCTTGTGAAGTCATTCCAATTGGTGGGGTTTTTTTTGTCTTAATTTGTAAGTCTAAGATCTTGTACATTAATGTGCTTGCCACTTGTTTGCTGTGTCGTCCAGACAGCAGCTGACCTCCCTTTTCTGTGTCCCCTTCATTGGAAATGTTAAAGTTCTAATTGTAGTTCCTGGAAGCTACAGAGTATGTTCCTGTAAAAAGGAGAGAATCGCCCTATAGCAGAATGTACATCTCTTTACCCTTAAAAGTAAAACACTACACTCGTTGGTAAGTTCAGCAACTGCCCAATAGATTATATATTACAATTCATATATTGCTATTGCTACATATGGATTCCATTTGTCTCTATCCATATACACAGAATGCATTCTGTCTAGAGATAGGCAGGTTATATCAACTGAAGTAGAAACCCAAACCCCAATTATATTCTGCATTTGCTTTCACATCTACATTTTTTTTGACTTGCTTCATTCTGAAGAATCCAGTTATTCGTGTATTCACTTGAAAAGAACGAGTCTTGTACAAACAGAAGGACCACATACAAACACTGAAGTGTTTGAAATGCAACTTAATTTCCTGTAGATACACCAGTAAGTGAAAGAAAAACTTTCCATTTTCCAGAATGAAAAGCAGTCATTAAGTCTTCAGAGTATTTTTTATCCCAAGTTTAAAAAAAAAAAACAAAACAAAAACCAAGAAGAAACCTTTGATAGTATAATATTTATATTTTAAAGAGCACCTCACTTAGTAGAATAGATCTTGCTATATCTCAGACTTGAGCATTACCATTCAGTTTCGAGAGCTGTGGAATGCTGGAGGATACTATATGTAATTTTGGTGCATGTAAGCTCTCAGATGTGAGCCTCTACATGGATGTAAAGAGTGGCATCAATCAGAACAACTGTGACTCTCACATCATTGCTTTTTTTTGCCAACATTGAGATTTCTGATGGCCAGAAGCCGAGATTATCCCTAAGCTTGTTCTCATTTCCACTCTGCTGCTGTTAAAGACAAGGTAGTGGGCTACAAGGACTTTTCATCTGACTAAACATGATTACTCTTGTGTGATAGAAGTTTCACCCTGCAAAATACTTGTTCATTGCATTTCCTGTAATTGAAATGTTTGGGGACTTCAAAATACTCAATTAGAGATAAATTGCAGCTACTCATGTTTAGAAGAGTCTCAATCAATATGGGTTTGATGTAGCAATTATGTATCTTACTGTTAATTTGTCATTAGTGGAACAGCAACACAGTCTCTTAACTTCTGTTTTGAGCATTTAATGTTAGTCTCAAGTTCTCAGTGTTTCAGTGAGATCCACTCCTGTGAAACAGGAATGGTTTAGGATTATAGCATGGCATTCTTGAGATTTCAAAATGTCAGTAAGTAATTGATTTGTCAGACTTGCCGATAGCTGTACAGTGCAGTTTGGTTCCTTGTTTTTTCCTTAAGGTAAAACTGCGAGACATTTGTGGGAAATGGTTACTAGTGAGACTTCAAGATCTACGACCTCACTTTATGATGAGAAACTCCATCAGCTCATGTTTCAGTGATGATATCTGTAGTCACTGCCTTGATTTTACAAATTGAGTTATTTGAACTGTTTTAATGCTGGCTGTTTGTGTTTTGTGGTAGGATACTTTTCACAACTGCATCACTAAAAGGATTTCCCTACTGCTCACAAGAGGTATGGTGCGCTTGGTGGTCATAGACTCTATCGCTGCCTTGTTTCGATGTGAATTTGGAGTTTCCGATTCTGTCAAGAAGGCTCAGTATTTGCAGACATTCGGAGCACAGCTTCACAGTTTAAGCACTAGATTCAGGACTCCAATAATGTGTGTTAATCAGGTATGACTCCAAAACTGCTTCTCATTTTATAGGGACCATGTAACAAATGGCTGGGGTGGGGAGAATCTGTGTATGCAGGGGGTTTTGGTGATGTGTTCAACACTGCCAACTGAGTATTTAAGGACTGATGGAAACTGGTGTACTTTAAACTAGTAAACTTTTACTTCTCAGAGTTGAAGAATATGGTGTAAGCTTGTATAGACTTAATGTTCTCAAAGGCTGTCCATTAAAGCTAAAAAAAATGGGTACATATAGCAACTGCACAAACCATCAAGCTAAAATGAGAGTTCGTTCTTAACACTAGCTTCAAACGCCATCACCAGCAGCATTGCTCTGGGATTTCTGCATGCACGTGCACAGAAGACATTGGAACACCAGGGCCTTTGCTGCATTTTTGTGTAGCTCAGCATTTCTGTGTAACTACTGAGATTACTAAAGCATTAGAATGCACGCAAGCTGGCTCAAGCTGAGCCAAATAAAGGCTACTATAATACTAGTTAAAAAGAATATTCTTGTGAGAAAACTAGCCCAGACACTACTTCTGTCCTCTAGAAGCAGCATGCCACTGCTCTTAGTCTAATTGCAAATTGAAGGTGCTGGAGATGAAGCATTTGCCCTTGGATTGCAGCCTGAGAAAGGGGTAAGTACAGTGCAGGCTGGCAGCTGTTCAGAAACCTCCCTTCTAGGAGGCCCTTCCATCAAATAACTAAGAAAGAACTCAGCCCTGAGGTTTTCCTCTCACAGCAGAAGAAAAGAGGTAGGGAGAAAAGTTGAGAAGTCACACATGCGAAGAATTTTATATTGGGAGAGATTTGAGGAACATCAAGTCAACTATTACTTGCTTGATTTATTTCTGCTCCCTAGGAGGAGTTCTGGAACACAAGCTCATTACATCTAATATTAGTTACATTCATGTAAGCTTTAGCCAGCTAAATAGTTACAGCACTGTAAACTAACATGATACTTCACAACTCCAGTTTAGTTTGCCATGAAAGAATAAGGGTTTTCTAATATGTGATCCAGTAACATGGATTTTTCTTGCTTTGTTCCCTTCCCTGCCCTTCTGCTTGCTAGGAGCACACACATAACTGCAGGTCAGCCTCAACACTGTTTTTCTGCTTTAGGTGACCGATGCAGTGAGCGAGTTGGAAGCTGCTCAGTGCGGTTGTAGGTAAGTCAAGTCATCCACAATAGAAATAGCTCAGTGTCATACCCAGCAGCACTTCACCACTGTCTAACTCTAATAGAAACTCTCAGAGCTAACAGTTACACACTGCAGGTACTTAAAGCTCAGCCGTGTTTGTGTTGCTATTTTCCTGTCGCAAGAGAGGACCTGTCAAGACAGAGGCAGGTACCACCCTGGCTGAAGTTGAAAGAATGGCTGAATTATTCTGTACAGAAGCACTTCTCCTCTAGCTCTTACCTTGCTGTAGAGAGAACTTAGCATACAGTTTGTATATCCTGTAACTGCTGTCTGCAAAGACCTTTAGTTTGAAATACAGCAAACACCAGTAAATAAACATTAGATCATTTCTTCCAGTGCAATTTAGTTAGAAGTGAAGGTACTTCCCGTGAAATGTGAACATGCAGAACTGTGCAATGCTTTCTTTACAGTGCAGTGGACAACAGAGTCTCTCCAGCACTCGGAATCACCTGGGCAAATCAGCTGCTAATGAGACTGATGGTCAGCCGAGTATCACAACCCCAACAGTCAGCTGGAGTGGCATCACACCACCCTGGAAGCGTGAGGACTTTAAGAGTAATTTTTGCTCCTCATCTCCCTCCTTCCTATTGCTACTATACAGTAAAATTGGAAGGTGTAAAAGGAATAAAATAAATGCTTTGCATGGTAAACTGTCCTGCTCCAAAAATGTATCAAAACTACTTTGCTTCAGGAAGACTTGCTAGAAAGATGAAGTTCTTCCTAGATGAGCGAGCTGGGTGCTGAACTAGATAACCAGTGCTATCGCTACGTTGAGCCTCGTGTGCCCTGTGAAAGATCTCTTTGTACGGGTGTACGTTCATCAGCTTTTCCTCGGGAGGTAAGTGCTGTGAAAGAGTAAAGCTGTGGGCAGGTGGAGGCTGCACAGTGAGGGGTGATGTGATAATCCCCGTAGCTGGGGAGATCTGATTTCTCATTTTGCTAATGTGCTAATCTAGAAACTGAATTTAGTGTGACTGTGTACCTTCTCCATTTCCAGACCCAAAAGGGCTCAAAGTCAGCCAGTTCATATTGCTTGCTGGTGTTTCTGGGCCTCATGCTGCTGTTACACAGAGACATTCTTTCATCTGTAGGGCCTCAGAAATAACATAAAGCAGCTTTGTCACAAAGCTATCCTACTTTAAAACCACTTGTTATTAATATTAGGATTAAAAATATCAGAATAATGCTTAATTTTAGTGTGCTACTGTAAGAACTAAAATTATACTGCTGGTGTACTATATGGGCACCTCTATTTCCATAGAGCTTCTACAGATATTTTAGAAATGGTTCATTTCCATTTTTTTCTCACTTTCCAGTTCCTAAAGCCTCTTTAGGCTCTTCCAGTTACAAAACAGCGAACCACCCCACACGCCCCCAGTCCTCGGGCTGTTTGCACATTACTAAAGCTGTGTCTCTGCTTAGTTTCAGAGCAAGGGCTCTCGTTTGTGTAGTTCTTGCTACGCTGCAGGGCTCTGTGCACTGTTGGCTCTGCACCGTGGTGTTGATCAGCTTCTGGAGCTCTACCTCTAGTATTGTCCATCCTATCTGCTGGGCCCTTAGCTGCACGGTGCTGCTGAAGGGCACCTTCAGCTGCTTTTATCCATCCATGCAGCTGGTTTTTTTACTCGGGCCTTTGTTTTTAGAGGTTTACATTATTTTCCTTGCATCTTTGCACTATTTATGACATCTTTGTCTGTTATCCTCAAGACTACTGCTGTGACATCTGACTGCAGAAATGATTAGAAAAAGCAGTGTGAAAGAAAGGTAGATGAAGTTACTCAGGCAGATCTTCCAAAGGCCTTGGGCTTTATCTGGCCTGTGTTAGGCAGGTGCCTGCTCTTACCAGTGCATGATGCTCACGTGTATCACGTACTAGTTAAGCTTTCAGACCTGCCCCCCCCACCCCCCAGTCTTCCATGGTTCTGTGTAGTTGCATTGCTCAGGTCTCTGCCTTTTTTGGCAAATGGGAACCTTTTGCTCTTTGTAGACTAAATAAAATAAAAGTTCGGAGGTCTGCTACTTACCAAGAGGCAAATCCAGATGCACTCGTTTTGTGCTCTTCAGGTACACTGGATCAAGGGAATGGCCACCTCTTCCACCTTTCCCCAGCACTACTCTTTAAAGCTATCGGAGCCAGCTCTCCTTGGGGCAGCATGCTGCTGACCTGCGGAATGGAGAAGGCTTGTTTAGCTGTCCACAGGGTCAGCTGGAGCTCTCTGGTAGAAGACAGCTCAGAGGACAACTGAGTACAATGCAGGGTAAAGAGACCCAGGGAAGCAGGGTCTGTGCTATTGCCTTGGGGAAGTTCTGGAGAGGAACAGACACAGTCAGAGTGTGAAGCTGAATGAAGGGATGTCTGAACAAGAAGAAGGAAGGATGAGGTGCCTTCTGTGAACCCTTCAGTCATTGAAGGGGACCTCATGTGAATAGTGTACAGCTCTTCTCTAACTCTTCTCTGAAGTGTCTCAGGTCTCTGTATTTGAGACTTACTGTGCTCTCTGGTGTTTTGTAGTACAAGTCTTTGTACTTGATCTAAGGAAAAAGTGAGAGTGCGCGGCTGCTTTCCCAGCTGTGTGTTCCATGCCTCCATCCTAACAATTTTAATGAAGATAAACTATTGCAGCACAGGTTAAGACTCAGAATTATTCTCTTTCATTCCACCCCCACGCTTAATAAGCAACAGTCCATCACCTGCTGCAGTGGAATGTTCACAGTTTCTATCCCTTTCCTCAGTTACTTGCATCCCAGAAATCAAGAATCTTGTTCATCTGACATTAGTACAGCTTTGGGGGTGCAAACCCTCATGAAGACTGAACAAAGCATCTGCCCTCGCTGAAGCCTTGTGGCAGAAGTGTGCTTAAGTTTTAATAAATGCCATTTAAGAACCTTCCCTTTACACAGATTTATTCACCTTTGGATTTCACAACTGATGCTTGTCTCTAGACAGGAAAAAACAGAAGTAATTTTTACAAAGAAGATTTACATTCTTGAATGTATTAAGTACATCATCGTTATCCTGTAAGACTACACTGAAAGATTTTTCTACACTTTGAAATGTTAAATGACACCAGAGAGAGTTTAAACAGCTCTGATGTATTAAGGGGCCTGTTCAGCAGAAAGATTACTTTGGAAATGTAGGACCAAATTAATTTGTGCCTGGTGAAGAAACAACTTACACAACTGACCTAGTAACAAAACAGCTACAGTAAGACACTAAATCTCATTACAAGATTCGTGATGAAATCACACTGAATTACTACTCTTTGTTACAAAGAACATTTGTGGAAGTTTATTGTCGACAACATTCTGCAGGGTAAGACAAACGGGTGACCTAATGGGAAGAACCCAGAGCTGGGACAAGCAGTAGCTACACACTGAGATCAAAATGCAGCATCTTAAAGCCTATCCTGAAAGGTTTCTGATTTTTGTAAAATCCACATCTTGGGGCAGGGAGGGGGAGGCAAAGTTCTCTTACAGAAGGATACACTGACCTTACAAAGGGTTTTCTGAGTTTGCTGTTGCTGGTTTTGGGGTTTGTTTTCTAAGCTAGAGACCAGATGCTACCCTTCCTGTTCACATAGAACTCATCTGGTTTAAAGACCGGGTAGCCTCCATCCACTTCCATACATGATGCTTTGTCTACATAATTTAAAACAAGGTAAATTTCCCTCAATTCTAAACTATTAAAAAAAAAAAACAAACCCCAAAGCACTTTTCCAATGTTTACAGCAGTACTGCTGTAAGTCTGTGACAAAGTTGCTACAATGAAATGGTAGAATTCACAGCATCACATCTTTGAACATTTATTCTCTCAGTACAGGCCAACATTACCAAAAAATGCAATTCTCTTAGCAGCTTTCAGACAAAACACATGACCTGCATAACAAAAGCTGAAGTAACTTGAACTCATCGAGTACTGTAAACACACTTCCAGTGAAGCACTGCACACCCCTTTACTACATATTTACAACAGACACATTTTCAAAATTACTGGATTCAAACAGCACAATTTAAGCACAAATACTTCTCAATCTTAAAACCATTTTGATTTACTACCATTCAGGAGGGCTGGGGGAGAGTGCTTAAGAAAAGGTACAAATTCTAAATAAATGTGCCCAATTTTTTTCCATCGTTGAATTGCTACATTCTGTCTCTGCAGTACTGCAAGCACAACATCACAGCCACAGTTCAGTTATTCCTCTAAAAGAGGAGCAAATCCTGAAAGAGTTATGGTTTACAATAACATCTTAACACGAGACCAAATCTGCCAGCGTTCCTAACCGCCAGCACCCAGCCAGCTGCGCAAAGGGCAACGGGCACCGGTCTGTGGGTAACAGTTTGATGCACAACACATCCTACAGGCGCCCCTTGCTGACTGCACGAGCTCAGAACCAGCACCGTTCCCAGGAGCATCCAGGGAGCTGGCCTAGCCGGGAGGCCTTGTGATGGTTTTAAAGAAGTTCACCCTCACCATTCTGGGCTGGATTAAAAACACAACAGCACCTCCCAGGTTGCAGTTTTCCCAACAAGCCAGAATTCTGCCAGCTCTGTTTCATCAGAGCTGGTGATTTAGTTTGGTACTGAAGACACACAAGATCTACACAATTACGTATTTTCTGCAGACTGCCAGCTACACTTGCAACAGAGGAAATTCAGAAAGCAAATCTTGCAGAAAAGTCAACTGAGAAGCCCACCTGAATTTTAACTGTATACAAACCATCTCCCGACAGCGATTCGCAGAGATTTGTTTACAATTCAAACACAAGGAATGTTGACATTTGTTTCTGTACAAGTTCTTCTCAAACTGCAAACAGTTCATTGGCTCATAACTATAAGGACTTGTTCATTCTGGGGGAATTATGGATTAGAAAAGTCTTGAAATTTGTTTCTTCTCTGAAAAAAAAAAATCACCCATTAAATGTAAGAATTGTTTAATAAGCAGTAGCTCAACAACTTAAATCTTCCAACACACTTTAAAATACTATATAATAAAGATTTTAAACATTTAAAAGGACAGTACTTGTAATGCCACCAACAGCAAGATCCTGAACAAGAAACTTCCCCCGCAATCACCATCAACTCATCATGGCTGTGCCTTTGAAAAACTTAATGTACATTTTAATCTACCATGGTTAAATATTTTATTGTTATTTACACAAATCCTTTATGTTGTTTTGAGAGGCTGCAAAAATAACCTTCCTTCAAAGTTGTATGACGAGTGTAAAAAACACATTCTTCAAATTCTTTTAAGTAATTCCTTATTACCAAAGTCAGTTCTGCATCCAAACAGTTTTGTGGGTTTTTTTGGAACTGAAACACTGAGCTCTGCAGAGCCAGGTGTTACTTAGCCCACTGAGCTGCTGCTTTGCAGCGAGCTTCTCACAGATGCGGCCGGGAGGGGATTCATCACCTTCTTTCCTCTGATTGTAAAAGACTGTGAAAATGATGCTCAGTGTTTGTCAATCTTAAGATTTGAGA
>JANHFX010003516.1:0-11338 GCA_027560015.1 Chloroceryle amazona | reverse complement strand
GAGGGAAAGTCTTATGAGGAGAGACTGAGGGAGCTGGGGTTGTTCAGCCTGGAGAAGAGGAGACTCAGGGGGGACCTTATCACTCTCTACAGCTACCTGAAAGGAAGTTGTATTTAGGTGGGTGTCAGGCTCTTCTCCCAGGCAACCAGTGACAGGATGAGAGGGCATGGCCTGAAGCTGCACCAGGGGAGGTTTAGGCTGGATCTTAGGAAGCACTTCCTCACGGAAAGGGTGATGGAACCCTGGAATGGACTGCCCAGGGAGTTAGTGGAGTCACCATCCTTGGAGGTGTTTAAGAAAAGACTGGATGCTGCACTTAGTGGCATGATTTAGCTGATGTCGTGGTGTTAGGTCATAGACTGGACTATCATCTCAGAGGTCTTTTCCAGCCTCAATAATTCTGTGATTCTGTGGCTATTAATCAGATCCTCAGTCAGAAGGTAGCACCCAATTACTGGTACCAAAGATCCAGTGATGAGCAGGCAACTGCTGACTGTGGGACAATGTAGTTAGATCTGAGTCTGTGTGTAATGTGAACAGCTGACCACTGCCACAAGGGGTCCTACTCCCTTGGCTACTGACCTTGCTGCTTGCTCATGCTGTCTGGTACAGCCACCAGAAATGAATTGAGAGTGCTAAATTGGCTCAAAATTAACCCCAGCAGAATATTAGCATTCTGTTGGTACAGCTCCTTGAACTTGCCCACCACCATGCAACAAGGTAAGAGTTAATGTCTACACAAGGGAAGTTGTGGACCTGTCCCTGGGCAGAAGCTTGCCACTAGATAGGCTTAGTATTGTAACACAAACAAACAAAAAGAAATGAGATAAAATAGGAGAGCAGTTTCTGAGACCAGACAGTAGGCAGAGGTTCAGCACAGTTCCCGTAACTGATCATTCTGGTGTGCCTGGTCTTTGAAAAAATGTGAACAGGGCAATGAATACTTACCTGAAGTCCGAGGATTTCATCAATAGAAGTCTCCTGCTCTGTGGGACCACTGTCTGTCTGTTTAGGGGCCTGAGCGACATTGCCATCACTGGAACACATCAGTCGTTAGTTCAGAACTCAAAAATAAATCAAATAAGGACACATATGAAGTTTAGAGGTTCTTTTTATTACCTGCCCAGGATTTTGTTAATGTTCTCAGCAAGCTTCTCCTGAAGAGATTTGTTGCTCAAGATTTTTTCTCTGGCATTTTCAATAACCAGTTGCTGGAAAACACAGTTTTAATGTTGTCAAGTTTCTATTTTTATCATCACTAGAAAAAGAATTTATTTTTACCACTAAGTTGTAAATTCATCTAAGTTCACTACAGAGAACTCTGTAACAGACGGGCAATCTGTGCCTGCATGACACTGCTATAAAAATCATCCCCAAACAGTTCTGAACCACTGCTCTCCTCAAGTACAGCAAGGCTTACTGTGCTTTCTGGTTTCCCTTCTCTAAACATAATTACTGTATTCTGACAGCTTATAGGTATCTTGGCAAAGCCTATAAATCAAGAAAAAATCCCAGCCTCTACATAGCCATGTCACCCTTACTACTTTAGTACACAGAAGAGCTAGTTCAAATAAAACCAAATATTTATCCTCTAAAGTTAATTTCTGTAACACTCAAGACAAACACCATGTAAAAGACTGGTTGTCCTTAGTCTGAATTTGTTTCTTAGATGTAAATACCTTTCACAAGTATATACTCACTGGGAAGTTACCGTCTATGAATTCTTCAAGTGGCTCACTTTCTTTTTCTGTTACTACGTCATCAGGGTCTTGAGAACTTTTAGCTGCTGAAAGAGGTCCAGATGCTGCAATGTTTTTCCTCTTCTGAGATTCACTGAAGCATTCCAGGAAATTTATGACATATTTTGTGAGAACATAGCAAACAACAGACCTGATGGTTAGTAAATTGAGTGCTTCTCTTCCTCCTTAGCAAACAAAGTATTTTAATCAACTGAAAATTAACTAGATACTGGAAATACAATAAAAGTGGACACATATTTTGTTAAGTCATACACATGTCATATGTCTGGCTTGACTGAAGTTACAAATATACAGACAGTAGGTAAGCCCCCCCTCCAGTACATGTTACTTTAACTGGTGGTAACAGGTTCTAATTAACTGCCACTCAAGAAAAATATTTGGGCATCACCACTGGAAATAAAGATCTCAAGAAGCAGCTGTTGTCAAGGAAGCAAACAAATGTTAGGTTGCATAAGAATTTAGATAATGAATGGGAAATGTAATGCTTTTAGATGACAACATGATGTAGGCTCTTCTGAAACCATCAGTCAGCAGCAGCAATAAAATCACTTATACACACAAAAAGATCACAGAGGAATAGAGAGGACTTGGAAAAGGTATAAATGAGGAATGGCCTGTAAAAGTCATAGGCAAAACCATCGACTGAGATTTAGTCAGGGATAAAGACAACACATGGAAGACAAAGAGACCAGTTAACTCACTAAAACCAAAAAGACTTTGTAATCAAAGAATAAAAAAAATGCAAAACTAGTACAAAATATTGTTTCACACCGTTTTTAGTGAGAATATGAAAATTTCTACTGACAAAGTTTACTGAAGCCAATAGTTTTTCTAAGTGTAAAGTAGAGAAAATGTCAAAATTGAGGATATTTTAGAAGGAATACTAAACCTTAGGCTCCAAGATTATTCTAGTATTAGACACAGGCAAATAATGTAAAGACCGGATATATGCAGTAAAGCAGCACAAGTAGCCTCCTATTTGTCTAAGGTTAAGTTTTTTGACATCACACATTGGCCACTCTCAGTGGATCTTAAATGTGAAAGACTCCAACATCTAAGAAAATTTACACTATGGTTTCAACGTCACATGACCTCTGAACAATCTTTAAAAATGAAAAAAACCCCTTGTGTTTACCTTTTTCGTCTTCCTGGAGAAAGCAGATTTGAATGAAGCTTTCGTTCTTGTGATGCTGGAACCTGAACGTGTATTAAATCTCCTGCTTTATAAAGGAAAAGAAAAAAAAATTATTCCAATACCTTTTTCAGTGACGTTGTTAAAGCACTACAGAAATCTACATATTACTTACTACATTCCAATCAATTAAGTGAAAATAATTACCTTTATGAAAATGATAACCAGGCCTTTTAAACATATGCTGAGAAAAACATCCACAATGTGGATCATCCCTATCTTCTAAAAGAAGTTCTCTGGTTGAGGGTGAGAACACAGGATAGAATAATGACAAATTAATACACTTCTGATCTCTGAACTCACATTAGCAAGCAAGTACACAAGAGCCATTTCTCTTTGTGGCACTTCTTTTGTTTTCATCACCTGAAACAATCTGGAGCGCTAAGGGAACAAAGCATGAATTTTCCAAAACTTTTTTGTTGGAAGATAATTAGCCCTGACTTTGGAAAACTTCCATCCATATCCATAGATATTTTTCATGGAAAAAAAAGATTTAAAAAAGCGTGTAACTTACTGTTGATCTTGTTTTCCTGGGTTTGTGACTGATGCACCAACAGCGTATTCAGTCTTGTCTGTGACACGCTTTGATTTATTGCTGGCCTGGGAATTACTTGAGGAGATACAATGGAAGGCGAATTCTGTGGCCCTGACTGATGGGCCACAGACAACAATCCTGAGTTTGCTGGAGCTGATTGCTGAAGCATTCTCTGTCTTTTCATTTCTACAATCCCACTTCTTGTACGTGCTGGAGATAATAAAGACAAGATGAAAACATATGATAAAGGAATTTTAAAATGTTGATGATTTCACATTCTCTTTTCTCACACAGGTTATTCTGTAGAAGTATCACAGAGAGAAAAGAATATTTTTAAGTAAAATAACTTTTCTTTTATGAAAGTTCAGTTGGCAGTTTTTGTAATGAACAAAACAATTCTAGGAAGAGTAAGTATCTTTTCTTATTTTGCTTAGGTACACGTTTGTATACATAAAAACTAATTGCTTGAAGACTGTAATACATTTCTATATTCTCCTTTTACAGAAATGAAACTGTATCATAATTAGACTGGTTATGTTTTCAGTTCCTCGGTGAACCACAAATTCAGTCAACAGCTTCAGAAACAAAGCAGCAGTTTTAAAATCTTTTAACCATGTAAACTTCTAAGAAGTTTTCAGCAGAGAAGAAAATGCTATATAGAGAATTTAATCCCCTTGCAAAAAGATCAGCTTTTCTTATTTTCCTTTCTTGATGATCACAGTAATCCATGGGCTGCAATGAAGACTACAGACATTCTGAAAAAAATAATGCAGAAGAGATCTGACAACACTATAAGCGTAAGAATGTGTTACTGATTGATGGAGTGCTCCTTCATTTTTTGTCAAAGCAGATAATCTGAACATAAAGCCTATCAATCTCATGAAACTGGCTCAGTTACTTACTCCTTTGGTTAGCAGAAAATCCTGTGGAATTCTGCATGCTCCTAGAAAATAAAGCAGGTGATGTAAATAAAAGGAGCACCGCAAAACGGAAACACTTAAAATACACAGTGCAACGGTATCCACCATATGCTTACTGTCAGTCTAGTTCCAACCACACTTCAGAAAGCTTCGATCTACTGATTGTTATCTTTATTCTTTCAGACAGTGGTCACAAAACTTTCAAATGAAGCTTACTGTTATATTTCTGATCAAGTAACCACAATGGTATCAGGCTCTAAATGAGTCATAGCCTATTACTTTAATGTAGGAAGGCACAGGCAATAATGCCTTCCTCATCTGCTAGTCCTACCTTAAAATCATGAAAAGTCTATACTTGGTTATCAACTCTCACATACCTATCTTTTTCACCATCTCTCAGAGGCAACAGAGCGCAAAACCATTCTCATACAATGGTAAGGAAGTTGATCAAACACAGGGACTCAGAGCGAAATTTTACTTTCTTGATTTCAAAACTGTATTACCTGATCTGAGAGAGTGTATAGTCTAATTTTTTCCACAGAGATGACATCATTGCTGGAACTTCATTTGTTGTTTCTAAAATAAGCCATTAAAGAAAAAAACATAAGATACTTAAAAATGATACATGCTGAGAGAAAGTAAAATCACAAGCAAACTAATTATTACAGGGTGTTTCAGGCACCATCTAACTTTAGGTCTCTAGTAGCCTTCTTAAAATTCTGTTCATTGGAGAGCCCCAACTCCTAACTTAAGAACTGATTGATATGAAAACACACACTGCAGTTCTCAGTTTTAGAAGTCTAAATGAAACCGAGGCAAAGACATTCATGATGGTAACTCTCAATGGAATACGCAGATGGTGTTGACTCCTGGGCAAACAGGTGCTAACCCAATCTAACTCACTTCTGGAAATGGTATTCATATTCCCAAGTCACTTGTGCAGTTTTAAGAATTGCAACCTGGTAGCTAGGCCTTCAAAAGTAATGGTTTCTTTCAAGATGTCAGCCCAATACAGGTAAAAAACACTTCGCATTTTTTGAAGTACAAAACACTAATGTATAAGTAGAAAGATGCAAGTAGATCAATTTATAAAGTTTTTCAAGGTGCCAAGTCCAAAGTATTTTGCAGAAACTATGTTTGTGTCTCAGTTGCCATTTCTATTAAATCCAGTGTGAAAGGAAAAAAAAAAAAAACAAACCCAAAACATTCAGAAATGTTCCAGATATGATGTCTTAAATTTCAAGTCTTAGAACAGCCACCAGTAAAATCCGATCATAAAACATATATCAAAAAATTGTAAGGCTTGTCAACATTCAGAAGCTCAATAACTGCTTTTAAGAACAGGAAACAGTCTCTAATATTCATAAAAAATATTGTTATTCTAAAATTATTTTAATTCCTTTTAAAAACAAGACAAGAAACTTTTCACCCCATAGGACTTTTCCGAGTTATTTCATGGAATCATAGATTATCTCAAGTTGGAAGGGACCTATAAGGATCATTGACCAACTCCCTGCTTCTCACAGGACTATGTAAAACTAAACTACATGACTAAAAGCATCATCCAGGTGCTCCCTGAACTCTACCAGGCTTGGTGCCATGACCACTTCCCTGGGGAGCCTGTTCCAGTGACCAGCCACCCTCCCAGTGAAGAGCCTTTACTAATGTCCAGTTTGAACTTCCCCTGATGCAGCTTCACTCTGTTTTTTTGTGTCCTATCACTGGTCACCCAAAAGAAGAGATCAACACCTCTCCCTCCTACTTATAATATAAACAATACACCATGTCATTTTATAAGCACTAATCCATACATTTTGCACACTTTATTATATCTTTGTGTTTTATTACATTGGAAGTTCGGGTCAAAATTTGAGTGAAAATATATGCTGACAAATTCAAACGAAGATAATCCATTAATTTTTCTTGCAGATGCCCATCTAATTGGCCATTGTCTAAATATTGTGGAAATCTTCAACTTCTAGCATAAATGGGGGGATGGCTCCAAGTCTGTATCATAGAACAGTAGGGGTTGGATGGGACCTCTGGAGATCATCAAGTCCAACCCCCCTGACAATGCAGATATTATCTCTTTCTCAAGGAGTTCACAACAGATAAATAAGAAAAAGAAAATCTCATTCCAAAGGCTTACCTTTTGTTTTCATGGCTACATATTCATTAAGAATAGTTGTCAAGTTTTTTCCACACAGGGACTGGAAAAAAAAAATGCTGACCTTAGAATCTTAACTAATAATTTATACTCTACCTGCTGTATCATGCTGTACCATGCAGTTCATTAGAAGACTACACTGTGCTGACCCCAAACACAAGCAAATGTGCTTTATGCTACTGGTGCCAAGTTGTCTCAAACTAGGGTAGAGAGCAATACTTGGAACAAAATGCCACTATGAACACAAAATCTGAAGTGCTTGATCTCGCCGCACAACACTGGTATAGCAGATAGAACTGCATGACCCTCACTCACCTTTGTTATTATGAAATAAAAACATAAATGTAGGATGACAAACAGCTGTAACAGAGTTATGAGCATGTGTCATCCTGGAACACAACACGTGTTAAGATGCAAACACTAGGAGAACTTCCGTTTAAAGAAAAATTCTTAATACTCACATCGAATTAACTTTCATACCCCATCTACTTGTCCCAATATTTTAGGTGAAACAAAGAGAATTAAGATTTACCCACTATCATTTGTTGTACCTTCTTGATTTGTTTGCTCTTAGGAGCTCTAGAGGGTATGACAAATACGGCCCTTTTTTTTAAGTATTTTGAACTGCACTGAGGATGGTTTTTTTAGACATTACCATATCATCACTCTTGTATGAAAACCAGGAAAAATGTTTCTACTGAAAAAAAGCAGATAAAAGCTTTAAGAATCTGGATAATCTATTTATGTTTGTTTTTCCTAATTCTGCAGGCCATATCTCATTTCTCAATTCCCTACCCCCAAAGTACAGATGACTAAGCACTTATAAATGAAGTACATTCAAATGGTGTAAGGCTTCTTTTGAATAGGTGCATAGGGATCCTGGATCTCAGACAAGATTTCCACAAATTTTGAGGCCAAAATCCTAGGCCATATAAAGAACTGATGTATTAGAACAGAACAGAAAAGAGGACAAAGATTTGCATATAAATATTAAAACATTGATACATAGCAATATTTAAACCCTGCAATTTGCATAATGTATGAAAAATCTATTTTGTGTATGTTAAAAATGCATAGTATCCAACTACTCTGTAGCTATATGCACATACCTACATATGCAGCTACACACTGTATTTATGCACACCCAAAGTTCCACATTTCACCCGGGACAAAGCAGATGCTACCGAATAATGAGGAAGCTGAACTGAAACACTTGTTGTCAATCAAATTTGTTAGCCTTAAATAAAGCTGAGGTATCTTACCTAAATATTTCATATGTATTTGAAATGGAACATTACTAGATGCAGTGTCTAGGATAGGAAAGTGACCTCCAATAAACTGAAGCCTTGAAATTAATCAAACCCTTGTGACACCATTCCATAAATCAACTTAAATGTATAAAGCAGACTACATGCAATACCAATGTGCATATTTTATGCTTAAATGTTTCTCAGTAAGATTAAATACTAAAAATCAATTAACAGCTAGTACCACAGGATGCAAACAAAAACCCCAAACCACAGGGGATGATCTAACTAAACATTTTAAGCAGCATTTGAAAAGCAACCATTACACTGAGAAATCTCTTCCCCCCCCGCCATGGATGTAAGACAATTCAACTTTCTACTTTGCCTACGCAAACTCACCAGCAAACAGGCTGGAATAAATCCATCCTCTGTACAGTGTTCTGCATATTCTTTCAAATCTGAGCTTTCCAAAATAAATTCACGACAGGTAGCTAGAAGTTTTTCCTGTTGTAAATACCCTGCAAAAAATCAGATTGAAAATTTTGCTATTTCATTCATTACTTCTACTTGATAGGTACCAAAGCATTAACATAACCAGTGGCACACAGCACTGAAATAATCAGAGGAAGATCTGTATGTTAGCCAAAGATAGTGAGGTTATTTTGAAAGAATGTATAGCTTGTGAAATATTTAATAGTTAAAACAAGACAGAGCACAAAATATTATTGATATTACACTATATTTGCAAACTATTCAAGAATGGAAACAAGGCAACATGAACAATTTCTGACTGATCTCCAGTACAGACAAGAAAATAAAAACTCCTGGCTCAGGAGGCTGACAAACTAACTGAATAACCCAGTTCAATAATGAAATAGAATTCTACAATATTTTGATAATAAAATGCATTGCTAGGTAACAATAACTCTCCATGTATCTTCCTGTTTCAAAACAGGTAAAACCCATGCAGCTGTTACTGTACAGAATTTATTTTTTAAAATGGCATTTTACAAAAATTGGTAACAGAAAGAGGGGTTTTTTTGCCTCACTTGTTGTAATTTTCATTTCAAATAGGTGGACGAGCTGCAACTTGTGCCCTGTACACACGCCAAGATTTGGTAGTTACCTTAACAAGAAATATAATGAAAAAGTTTACTTTTCCAAAATTCCATTCCTCAGCAAATATATTCTGCTTTGACGAAACTTTTTAATCCCTGCATTAATCTTCAAATACTCTAAACATGAAAAGATAAAACCAGACCCATCCAAACAAAGAACTCTAGAACAAAGAACCACAGAAGAAAATGTCTCCTCTTTCTTGCTTGTAGCAGAACTGAAGTGTTTTAGAAAAAGGATAAAATATGTGCCCAGTTACACAATGCAGCATATATATACATCAGAATATCTGTTTCAGTGGGCCCTCAAAAAGGTCCACCTCAATTTAAGAATGCCTATAGAAAAATGCGGCCTTTAAGTTTGCATGACGACAAATATCTTCAAGCACATCTGAGTACAGATGGAAAAAAACAGATCGTATTTCAGATGCATAAACCCTTGTTCAGATTTCCAACAAATAAGCAAACTTGAACCTTAAATACAGTTCGGGAATAATCACTGTGAGTTTAATCACAACATATGGGCTGCTCTACCTGACAGAAGTACCTGTGGAAAGGAAAGGGCTGTCCCATTTAATTTTTCAAACACATTTTGCTAGAAAATTGTTGAGCCACAAACTGCTGGAAGCTGGAAACATATTTCTGGGAAACAATTATATGCCAGTCTTATTCCTATCCACTAAACCATCTGCTGCTGACCAGGATGGAAAAAGGGGTACTAGGCTTTGTGCTGGTATGGCTGTTCTTAACAATCAAACTTGTGGCCATTTATGTAAGAAGTTGTAATTTTTCTTTCGTGAACTACTACTACAGTACTGCAAGGGTCACCCGAACGCTGGCACACAAGCACAATCACCAGCCTCGTGCAAAATAAGGCATTCCAAAGTTTTTAAATGCCTGAGTTCAGATTTTCTGTGCAACTGAACTGAGCTGAGCTGCTTGTGGACACACTCTACACATTCTTTAATATCACCAAAATCGAATTACAGGCAAAAAAAGTACAGAATCTTCTGAGCTAGGAATGATTCCTTGTTTTATCTTAAGAAATGTAAAGACACATGTCTAACTCATAGTACACATTCACTCTCATGCTGATCAGAAAAAAATATGTCTTAAATATTTTTTTTATGGGTGAGCTCGTCTTATCATTTTAGTTTTGTTTTTTAAACCAATGTTCATCAACCGATAAAAAACAAAATAAAAAGATAAAAGCCAGCCAAACAAACAAAATACGGAAGGCGACCTGCATTGGGAAGCCTGTTTATCCGCCCAAATTCAGAGACACTTCATGGAAGAGGAATACCCATTAGAAGACAGAAATAGCTACAAGGAATAACCTGTTCTACAACCTTAAGCTGCTCAGAAGTTTTTCTGGACACAATGCACTCACCCTGCCACAACAGACACAAGATAGGATGGATCACCCTTACTACACACGACATTGACGAGATTGTACGCTCTGTCTTCAATCTCTGGCAGATAAGCTTTCTGCCCAGAAACTTGTAACTTGTCCAATTTTTCATAGAGAAGTACAGTGAGAGATCTCCCTTGCATGATTTTAAATCTTATTTTACAATGCATGGAGTTTCTAAAAATCCTCTATTACTTCACAATAATAAAAACTTCACATCTCTTAATAGCCTTGTTTCTCAAAACAGTAGCAAGAAACACTTCATGTAGTATTTAAAAATAAATTTTGCTGGAGAAACAGATTCAGTTTTAATGGCTCTAGATTAAAAAAAAAAAGTGTGGATAACTGAAAACTGAAATCTCACAAGCGGCCAGGAAATCTCCACAACCCGTGCCAACAGTTGTTTATGTATGGGACTTAAATATGTGGGTCATATTTTTGATTAGCATCAATTTGTTCTTATCTTTGGCACTATCCAAATAAACCAAAAGTCACTAGAAAAATTTGCTCTGCTGTTGAACACACTTACTCTGGGCTTTCCACAGCCACTGAGCACACCTGAACTCTCAACGCAGCCTCACAGATGATAGAAACAGGGAAGAAAAAGTAAACAGCTGAAACTCTGGTATCTTGGATTGCTCTTGTACTCCTCCTGTAATCAGCTACTTTACAGAACCCCATTCACCAGGCATCGGTCTATAGGTGGACACCAGAGACCACCACATCTCCTTAAGTTCGTGGAGAACCCGAGTCCAAGGCACAGCGGGGGAGCAGCTCAGACCGGCCCGCACGGCCTGCCGGGCATCCCTGCGCCCGCAACGGCTCCAGGGGCCCAAAAGTCCCTCAAGACCGAGCTGTGTTTGTTTCCCCCTAGGGACCGGGCCGGAGGGAGGCGGAGGCCGGGCCGGAGACCGCCAGGCCCGGGGTTTAACGCCCCGACGGCGGAGGCAGCGACAATCCCAGCCGGGTATTTGGACTGAGGGAGTCTCCC